>PVHP010001774.1:0-33502 GCA_004024765.1 Zapus hudsonius | reverse complement strand
ACTATATGGAAGTACAACTCTCCAGTTCTCCAGCGGTGGGTCCCCGATTTATCTGGAAGGTGATCTCCCCAGAATGCGTTCTTTCCTTAGAGCAGCTAGGCTGACGCTCAGCTCACTTGGGAGCAGATTTTTGTCAGGGCGGTGGACGGACCAAGTGGAAGTGATCTGCAAAGTCTGAGATTTCTGTGCCCGTTCTTAGCTGGCTTCTGATAACAGGCAGGAAATTAAAGGAACATTAGCATCTCTTCCCCCACTCTCTGAGGCTGTCTTCCTCATCCACTCTCCTACTTTCTTCCTTCATTGATTTTTCTCTTTCCCTCCCCTTCTTTACCTTTGAAAAAAAAATGCCTTTTGTACCCTGGATCTGTATTCAGCCTCCCTGGCTCCGGTAATTTCTGAAGTGACAGAAGGTTTCCATGGTGGTTAAAGTGCAGGCTGTAAGTTTCTGTCTCATCCTTCTGTAAAACTTTGAAAGCTACTAAGAAAAGCACATGACCTTTTGTTGATATGAGAGCCGGGCTTTCTTTGCTTTCTCTTCTTCTAGCCCTCCTTCTTCTTTTTCTTCTGCTTCTCCTTTTTCCCCAGAGAAAATTTCACATCACAGTTGCACACTAGTCGGTTACTGAAGTGTCAAAAAGAGGCGAAAGCTCTCCTTCTAAGTTTGGATGACCAGTTCTGGGCGAGCTGTCTGAATGGAATTTAGTCCCCATTTGCTCGGATGGAAATACGTGGATTTGTAATTAGTTGTTGCTATTTAGAGAAAAACGTGCTATTTCCTTCCATTTCATATTGTTGCGAGGAAGGCCGGGGCTTTGCAAGAATTTTAGCTCTTTTCATGTCTGTCTAAGTACACATTGCAATTTGTAAATTTGAGTTCTTATCCCAGTACAAGTTCATTTTTTCCCGAACTATAAATAGATTTTTGTTTGCCATTAAAAAGAATTCGAACTTCGGATTCTGTATGGTGAATTAAAAAAAAAAAAAGCTAAAAAAAGCCAGGCTGTGTGAAACCCAGGCTCTCTGCATTTCCATGAGAGCTACCTTCTGCATAAACATTTGTTCTATCTGACTATGCAATACAACCTAGGTGCTAGACCAGCTGGTTAAAAATATGCTAACTCAAGCTGTTCATCACTCCAACGACTGAATTTGATATGAAAAGACGAAAAAAGAAAGGACAAAGATTCAAATCTTCTAGAAGTAAAACCCTGGTGGAGAAAGAGTCCAGGGGAGAAAGCGCCCCTGGGTATGGCCACTATCTGATGAGGGGAGAAGTCATTCAGGCAACATGCTTACTTTCAAGCTGAAGGAAGAAGGTGAATCTTTATTAGGGGGATCCAGTGAATGGTGGAGTTTTCTTAACAGTTGTGAATTCATTTTTTTTTTCAAAGTTTTACACATGGTCTCTTTAAACTAGTTAGCTTTGATGTGCAAATTAGCCTTGCTCCTCGCTAGATATTGAAGGGATTTCATTGGAACTCATTGCTGCCTAATACAGCAATTTGTTAATGCAACAGAGTAATTTTTCTTGCATGTCTCCAGGAGCACTTACAGGAGGGTTTTCCCTAATTCTAATTACACTTTTTTTTTTTTTGAAAATAGAACTCTCTAAGTCTGATGTGTAAGCCTGTTAACAGATTGTTCTTATAAAAAGGTAGTTACATATTAACAGGCTTTAGCCTATTTCTCTACATAGACCAGCTGCCTGCTGCGAACTTTATTTGTATTTTTTTTCTCAATTATCTCTTTTTAAACTAAACTTTTCCTCTTCTCATGCTCAAGTCTGTTCACATTGCTTTTCCTTCTGGTGAGAATTTCTTTCTTTCTTTCTTTCTTTCTTTCTTTCTTTCTTTCTTTCTTTCTTTCTTTCTTTCTTTCTTCCTTTCTTTCTTCTTTCTTTTTCTGTCACTCAGAGGCATGTTTTTTCAACTAGTTAATTACATATGCCAGTGATTATCAACATGCTTGTTAGTATGGACATCAGTTTTGTAAATATTAGTAGTTGAAATGATTTTTGGAAAATGTCACACAATATAACATTTATAATTATTTCCCCTGTGGTTGTAATTGGTAGTACATATAAAAATCTCAACAAATCATTACTATTGTTTACACTGAATTTTTCTGATGTGTATCTGCAGTCACTCACATGGAATTTATGATGCAGATATACTATGAAATCATATCCTGGAAAACAATAATGTATAAAATAATTGGACAAGCATAGATAATCAGGTTAGGATTTTTTAAAACATTTTCAATGATTTGCAACTTTTATTGCATAAGTAGGTCATTACTATTGACTTATTTTTTATTCTGTTTGCTCACCTGCTATCAATGAGCTTTTCCCTCAAACTCATTCAGTCTGTAAAGAAGTATTCTAAATTTCTTTGAGAAATAGGGAACTTTGATGTAGACATTAGTAAGTTGCTTGTAACTTGGATACTGTAAAAGTTTTCTGTGATTTATTTTTTCTAATGTCACTGGCAGATTGTTGTCCATTTTCTATTATTCTTTTCGACATGCTGTAACTATTTGAAACTTTCAGAAATAGTCCAGATTTAGGTAACAGCATCCCATGTTGGATTTCAGGATTTCAGTTCCTATGTGCCTGCATTTTAGCTTCAGAAATGAACATGGCCAAGAATTTTAAACTGATAAAGATTGTTAAGGAGTTAAAAAGTTGTAACAGTTTCATTGTCTGTTACTATTCGGGAGGCAAAAGAAATGGGAATGATTTCCAGAACTAAAATCTTGAACTGTTTCATTGTTATCTTGTATTCAATATCCCTTCCATGACTGATGGTGACCCTGAAAGACACGATTCTCAGGAGTCTGATGAACAGGTGAAGCATCTGGAAGGATTGTTAGTGAGACAGTCTTTTCTGTCTTATTATTTAGATGAAACATAAATGGGAACACGATAGAAGAGTCAGTATAGCATCATTAGAATGAATGCTCTGTTCTATTAATGTTTTAATCAAGTAGTGTCATACATTTACACATGCAAATTAAACAATGGAAAATTGCAACTTCCCATCTTTTCATCTGAGAACGCCATGTATATTTGATATTCTTTGAATGAAAATATTTAAAGTGTCAGCTTTAAGTGTTCCAAGGACTTTGCTTGTGATGAATGGAAAATAGCCATATCTGAGATGGTGTCATCAATATTGCCTTCCCCTTCTTTGATTTTTTCCTCTTCATTATTTTAATTGTATTATAATTGCTTTATGACCAAGATCCTTGCTGCACTTTCAAATTGACGAATTCTAGAGTTTTTCACTGAAAAAAAAAGAAAAAAACAAAAATAGTTTCAAATGGTTGCTTATAAGAACAGCCTGTCAGTGTCCATGAAGAGAAAGTTCAGATTGAAGGCTGAAGCAAATCCAGTTTATAGGAATTGTCTGCTTCTCTCAAAACGGGTACAGATTGCAGCCTGCTTTGTAAGGGCTAAAGGGAAAATGACAAGAATAAGACCCTTTACAACAAAATTCCTTCCAGGTATATAATTCATATTCCCATCAAAATATATATATATATATATATGCATATATACACATATATATATATTCATGAGACAAAATAAAGAAATCATTTGCTCCTAGCTAGCAAACTTTCAGATTTTTTTTCTGAAGGAAGGAATAAATCTTAAACTGTATTGAAAATAATTGGTAAATTACCACTCAAAACTACTCCTGGCAGGCTGCAGGAATATCTCTGTCATTATTGATATTTTAATTAACTAAAATTTGACCATACTAATAAAATATTTATTACCCAGGCATTCATTCAGTATAATTAGAGACTTTAAAAATAATTTCATTGTGCCCATGAGTGATAAGTACTTTCAGCTGAACAGGTAATTCTAGGTGTCAATCAAAAGAAAGTTATCTGCCCGGATTCCGACACCTCATGGTAATACCATGTTTTTAGTTATTTTCTAATACCTGCTTTTGCCATTTTATGCCCTGTTCCCTTGCTCCTAATTCCTAGAAGGAGACATTTCCATAACTCAGAGCAGATTTTAATTGTCATCTCATTAATTTGCAAGCTAACTGAGCTAGCACCTTGATTCGGAGTCCAGCTTTCGTGCAGTACTATGTCAAGCGTACTCCTGTCCTACACCCTGGAGTTCTGTCCTGAGCACTTGGCAGTGACTGATTCCCAAGAACGATGCAGGGTTAAATGCCAGGTGGCGTTGTGGACTGATCCAGTGTTAAGCAGGTGAGATAGATGCAGAAATGTGTGACAATCATGACTGCAGGCTGGTGCATCCTCTCGGCTCTCAAAGAGCAGGGACACGTGTTAAAGTCTTTACCTGCTCTCAGAGAGCTTGAACTGATATTTGTTTCTGTGCCACCCATGAGAAGCGAGGAGTCAGAGCTGTCTGATTTTTTTGTTTGTTTGTTTGTTTTTAGCCCATCTCTCTTCCATAGACTTCGACTTCTTTCCACATAGATTTCATTCATAAGGCATTTACGCAGCAACATTAATGGGGGAAATCTTATATTGATTGTCTTCTTTTCCACTACTAATTCAACACCCACCTAAGGTGGATACTGTACAATGGTAGTCAGAATGCTTGTTCAAAAAGTGTAACTGATGGCTTGTGTCTTCCCTAATTTCTTATTTCGTTATCATTTTAATGAGGTTAACCAGTAGCCTGGGGAATAAACCAATGTAAGTTTTTCCTTTTATACTAACTCATATCCAGTATGCCAGGTCTCTGATTCAGATAAAAACAACAACAAAACAAAGATGTTCAAAGATTTAATCAACACACAAAATGCCTTCTAACAAAAAAAAATCAGCTAAAATATTGCAACATCTTTCTTCTACCAGTCTTTGCCATTTCATTGAGTGACAGCTTCATCATTTGTATTACATGTAAATGGCCAGCTCCGTCTCCATGCACCGGATGGAAGGACCTGGTAAGGGTAAAAAAGTTACAGACTGATACTATTTTGTTGAGTGCCCACTGGAAGAATACCTCATATTCTTTCCTGCTGATGGCTCAGAGGGACCATTTTTCTCCTCTTCCACTGTGTCATTTCTTCTGTGTTCTGGAAGCTGCTTACCCTCACCCCTTTCTTTCTTGCTATATCTCCCTCCCTTTTCCCTTGGCAGTGGAGAGTTTTTGCATCTCCTCTGGAGATCCTGTGGGTATGGTTCTGCCTGTCCAATAGGGGGGTGTGCATCTCTCCACATCCAGTAGTATCCTTTTCCCTGGGATTCAGGGAGGGAAACCTCAGCTTTTCTCCCAGCTTCTGCCGGCCTGAACCCAAGAATCCAGAGATTTCTAGGTGCAGCCCTGGTGCGTGTGTGCCTTCATTATAACGCTGCATTCTGCTTAGTAAGCTGCCGGGAAGGACCAGACCGAAGCAAGATCTAGAAGAATTCTGGTGAGAACTGTTTAGAGGGATATGGCATTTTTAAAAAAGAATCTCGTAAACAAACAGAATTGTGGCATCAACAAAGATAATTAGCATAAACAATGTCGTTGTAGGACAGGTGGTTTAAAAAAACAAACAAAACAACAACAACAACAAAAAACCCAAATAAGAACCCCAGTCTGGATGCTGCAAGTTTGGAACCATTGAACTTTAATCTGTACTTCATGGGAATCACCCAGGTTTGGTGATGAACTTGTTAACATGCATTTTTCTCTTTTCTTTTGTATCATTGTCTGGTCATTGTGCCCTACTGTCACCCAGCTGGAAAGTAATTAGTCTATGACAAGGTAGTTTAAGGACTTCTTGCTCAGAAAACATGACAGAAGGAAAATTAAAAACAAACGCTTTGGATACTTATAACCATTTGAGATCCACGTTGAACTGTGGCTCATTGTATTCCAAATCTCTGTGCATTTTATGGAAGTAACACTTCGTCACTCAGCCAGTTAGGATTAAAACATTTCCAGTTATCTGAAGATTCCGGGAGTTTTCTTTTTGCTGGGCTTGAATCATCACTGGGTTGCTTTTCTTCTACTGTTTTTCCTGTATAATTTAAGAGAATGTGGTTCAGCAGTGTGAGGTTCGGGTAATCATGTAATATGAGGATCCTAGTCCCTGTGTGCTGTGTTGTCTTAGCCTACTACGAGGTGGTGGGGTGGATTTTTGATCTGGAGACATTTAAAGGTTTATTACTCAGTCATGTTTCTGCTTGATGTCTTGCACCGAAATGTTTCACTTAAATGAAATGCGTGGTGTGGGGGAACAGAAAGCTGCTTATATGGTTCTTGCATTCAGGTTGAAAGTTCTTTCCTGAAGGTAAAACATTTGCTCTTTCTCTGTTCGTAGATTAGGAAGACCAGGGATTCCAAGTGGGTATCTCTGCTTTCCTGTGGCCTTTCTCTTTGCTGAAATGACTGTATTTGTGAATGAGTTTTGCTTTCTTGGAGTTATAAAAATGTGTGTAAACTAGTAAGCTCTGCCTCATTCATGTGCCACGAAGATCTCTCCTACTTTATGGACCAAAATAATGTAGCTACGAAGGAAGGAGGGCTACCTGCCAGTTTCTACACACAGGCACACACTGTAGGTAAGAGTGGGGCTATGGTAGTGAATGCTGGAGACTTTCATGCATCCCGGCATTTTTATTTCTGCTTCTTACGTCTTTGCATGAATGTGTGCTTTAGAAACAAAAGGGTTAAAAACCCACACAGAACTGATCTTTGGTCAAAGCATGTGTAGATCCACGTTGGTATTTTTTCATTGTGGAGGTGTATGGTGGTGACACAGGGTTAGGGTGGACTTATTTCACCTACCCATTTCCATGTTTTTGGCCACTCTGACACCTAACAATCAAATGGATTGAAAATAAGTACATGTGAAGAAATGAAATGGAGAGCACAGAGCTTTCTGGAAAAGCCCCCAGAACCTTGTGAGATTGTGGCATTGACAGGTTAAATGAGATAGATTAGCAGTACTTTCTTTAAATACGCCTTCTTATCCAGATTTTCTAGAGCATTATTGAAAAAAAAAAAACAGGGTAAAGACGTAACCTGATTTGCCTTTTGTTAATTTCTTAATACAGCAAAGAAAAAGAAAGACAAGCAGATCATGTTTTCTTGGTACATCTTTAATCACAATTTATTTCAAAATGTATTCATTATGTCCATTACCACCAATTCTGATGTTGTGTCGTTTTATCATAATGAGGACAGAGTAATCAACAGGGTGGGTAAGCTGTTCAAATACTTCCTGTGGAACTTTTGAATGTGATCTGTTGAAATACGATTTTTAGCAATTCTGTCCTTTTGTATCGATCCAGTAAAAGGACATCCTCATGAAAACGACACACGGGGATTGTCAATGGGAACTATGTCATCACATTAAAAACATGAAGGGAAAAGCATTACTTTTGCTATTTCTCTTTCATGCACAGTGAAGATAGATAACTTGACAAAGTCCTAAAACATTTTTGTTTTAATTGTAGAGCTAAACAATTATCTATTTGCCTACAAGTCTGTCTTTCAGTTATTTACCCTGGGCTAGAACTCGTTGGGTAATAGTTTCCAAAGTCCAAAGCCCTTTTTTTGTTCACTTTTGGCCTTATTTCCCTTTGATTTTTTTTCTCTTATTTTAATATTTGCTATTGAATTTCATCATGTTTGACAACAGATTTCAGGATGATGCCACATTAAATTAAGGCTCCATTTCCTTTCTTCCTTTTTATCTGTAGTATAAAACAACTGTGGGGATGATTCATTAGTGTAACGTACAGTACTCCTGCTCTGTAGTAGAGGAAGGAAGAAATGATAGTCCAAACTTGCAATTTATGGGCAGTTCAGTAATTCAACTTTGATCTTGGATGGATCATAAGTGAATATACCATATTAGACATAGGTTGTCCTCACAAGATGAAGCGAGTACTTAGTATTCAAAGAACCAACGATCAGAACGCCCTGGAGTGTATGAACAGCCTTAAAAATGAGAATTGTTTCTGAAAGTGATATGTGTATTTCCCGCCTTTTCTAACCAACATCACAATTTTGGGAAACAGAAGAAAGGGAATTGTTTTTAGAGCCCAGAGATTATGGGATATGTAACTTGGTATTGTAATTATTATTTTTTTTTACAAATCTTAGCATTCCTGGGAAAAAATAAAATGGATCTAGTTTCACCTATAAACAATTTTAGAACCTTTAATGATTTTTAAAGCAATCTAGAGAGAAATAGAAACATATCCAAAACTTATTGATAAGAATTAAAATGAGGGACTGGAATGTGCAGAATTTTATGAGGCAATGCAAAGGCACTTGGGTGAATGGTTTATTTAGGGAGATGTTAGAATTATACACATACAAAAGTTTGGAATTTGGGAGAAACTTTTTCACTGATAAGGGTGGATCCTTTGAATAAATCCTCCTTAATCCTGATGGGGCTGCAGTTTGGAGAATAGCAGGTCGAAAGGATGAACTTCTCAGAGAAACACAAGCAAGGTTCATCATAGAGAAAGCTCCTTCCCAACCCAGGACCTGGTGGCAGGCACATTGCAGACCTACATCGCTTGAAAAGCATGAAGCCGGTCCCATAAAGTCCTGTAATATTTACAGTGAAGAATTTAAATGAATCAGGTTAGCTTATGCAACATATGCGGATAGTTGATATTTTACGTGCAGGTGCAAAAGTTAACTATTAAAAGGTATAGCTAGATAGCTAGATAGAAAAATTTGTGGGGTTTGAGTATTCCTCCTAAAAAATTTCTACAATTCAGGCCTATCTTTGCCAGTTTCATTACTGATTTTTTTGGATATGCAATATAATAGAATGCATTAATTATTAGCTCAGTCTAAGATCTAGAGTTCTATGCTTATTACCTTATTTTTTTTAAAATAAACTCAGACCACTTTGAGACTGACATGAATAAAGGAGATAGGGTGAAATTTATAAAATGTAGCCACTCTAAAATTTGTTCACTCTGAACAACGTTTGAAAGGGTACAGCTCCCATGGTGAGGACCCCTGCATTTATGCAAGGCTCATATATATATATATATATATATATATATATATATATATATATATATATATATATATATATATGACTGTCATACAGTCAGTCATTCCATGAAACGTCACATTTACTGACTGTACAATTAGGGTCCCTCGTGCAGGAACAAGTAAGTAACTGTGGTATTACTTTAGGATTTTTCCCAACTATGTCCTATGTATCATTGTTATTTATGGTTAAGAACCCCAGTTCTTCCTGAACTACTTGAAATTTTTGAAAACATAAGATTCTCATTTGAAATCCTCTATTTAAACCTCTCAGGTGTTTCCGCTTACACATTCTCAACCATTATACATCTTATAAAGATAAATCCTTTCTGGGTAGCTGAACAGGTGGGCACTGTGGGGAGACACAATGGGAGAATATTGCTAAATTTCAGATCACTGAAACTGCATTTACAAAAAAAATTGATAAAAGAATTAAGAGAAGAATGGTTAGGTAGTCACATGAAGTCTGGACTTTGTATCCAGACTGTGCATATGTCTTTGTGTGAATGAATAAAACGTTGGCCTTGAAAGGAATAAGATTAACTAAGATCCCAAGTAGGTAGTTTGAAGAAAGAGTTTAAGTTTTTCTCCAAATAAATTAAACAACCTTTAGCATTTATTTGTATTGGGCTTGCTGACATGGTATGTATTCATTGCTGTTTGGTCATTTCAAGAAAAGAAATATTAAAATCTCTAAGGCAAGGAAGACAAGACCAGCCTAAGTTGGATTTTAAAAATCCATATGATCTGAGGCCACGAGCTTCACATATTGTTAATATTTTACATTTGGCAAATTCCATGCTGGTTTCTTATACTGTTTGATAAAAAATAGTACAGTCATACCACAAAGAACCTACTCTTTGATACAGACCTTCTGTATTACTTCTACTTCACCAACATGTCTAGGTTACCATAAGATTCCTCTACAAATGAGTTAAAGTTTTAAATAGATTCATATGGTTGACATTGGAGTTTGCTATGTTGAAATTATTTCTTGGCTTAGTAATTATAATATGGGATTCTTTATGTTATACTTGTTACTTTTAGAAATAAAAATGGATCTTATTCTGTCATTTCCCCTGTGAACATGTAAAAGTTATTAAAAAACAAAATATAATGAACCATATGAAAATAAAACTACATTTAGAAGTATGACCAGGGAGAAATGTGCAAACATCCCACTGTTAAACCAGAGAGAAAATCTGGAGTCCATCCAGCTGGGTAACTTGCTGCTAATATATTTTATGGTCTAGCATTGAGTTCTATGAAGGGTTGGCATATGTTCTAAGTTTCTAAATCAAGAATTAAAACTTTGTGATGCATAAGTCACTTAAATTCTTTGGGTTTCAGCCATGCATCTATGAAATGGACTTAAAAATAAGTAGAAAATTATTTACCCCAAATGTTAATGAATGTAGCTGAAGCATGGAATTTTATAGGAATATTTGGATATCTCTGAATGCAGTTCTTTGATTTACATGTTTAAATGTATATGCGAGATGATCAGAACTTCTAGTGAAATTCTTGTTTGATAAAATACTGTTCACACATGTGAACATTATTTTAGCATATAAAATAATACCTCAAGTAAGCTGGTTGACTTATTACTTAACTCTGTAATTCATGGAACTATAATTTTAATATACTTATGATTATTGATCCCAGATAGCTTATTGTTTTATACCATCAGTGAAGCTATATTTCCTCTGCTTATTCCTAGGTGTTAAATATCATAAACCTATCATTTGTCATTTCATATGTAGGAAATCTGATCTACCAGTCGTTTTTTTTTCTCCTTTTTTTTCAAATATCAGTAGGTGAGGTCATTTTAAGGCATGCAATTCAATTATATTTATTTGTACATAATCAGGAGAACCACTTCACAGAATAAATTATGGACCAAATCAACAATGCTCTGTGTATACAAAGTCACACACACCAATGACTCTTAAACTAATATTGGCACAAGCAGTTTGAAATTTAGAAAATATTAAATTACTTGGAAAAATATAAATCCAGTACCTTATAGATTTTAATTGTAAAAGTCACATGAGAGGCCTTGCATGAGTAACATATTTCTTAGCCTGTAGGCAAAGAAAGGAGAAATATACAAAATTCTTTTTTATGGATTGCATTTTGACAAATAAAATCATCTTAGAAACAGAACCCTTATTTTGGATATAAAATTGTTTCCCCCCTGAAATAATCTGGTGAAAGCCAGAAGCCATCCAAAGTACTGATACCAATTTAAGAAGATGATCTTTTGCCTTAATTTTACATCTGGGAAATATTAGCTGAACATTTTGTGGAGAACAGTGAATACCTAACTTGCCAGTTGTCTGAAACACGGCTAATGATCGACATAGTGCCAGTGTTTTGATGGCTCAAACCTGAGTATCAATACAGAGAGCAGAGTTGGAGAAAAGCACACATTTTATACAAAACAGATTTCAGCCATCTGCTTAGCACTTCAGATTGTGACTATAGGCAGTATCTGAAAGAGGCTACTGTCCACATTATGAATGACATCACGTTTATGGGTACCTTATAAAAACCATAGGCTTTTTAAAAAAAGCGTGGGTAACTAATGGTTTTCTGCATGCAGTTAAGTAATGAGAATAAGACCCTCAGCCAAAATTTTATTTTGCTCATAATCTCTTCTTCTATATCAGTTTTCTTATCCTATCAAAATGTTTCTTCTTTCGGGGTGTGTATATTTTTTATAATATAGTGGGTCTTAGTACTGCATGTCAGGATATTAAAAGACACCAGACAACGCTGTACATGCCACCCTTAGGATACGACCCCAGATGGTGATGAGATGAAGTGTGATTGCTTCAGAAATGGATGATGTCTCCACGTCTGTGTGTCTAACGAGCATGGAGGCTACTGGCCCACAAGCTCCCCATTTGTCCTGAACTCAGGCTTCTCAATCAGAGCAGCAAGGGTTCAACACAACCAAGGAGAGACCATGATACAATGAGAAAGTTACAGGCAAAAACCAATGATGTGATCCATTTCCTTTCACATAACTGAGGAGAATATCCCCAGAATGGCCCATAGAGAACTCATGGGAAATACGAGATAGTAGAAGCTTTTTATTGTGTAGAATACTCTTTGAAATATATCACAAACCATCTCTTATCACCCCCCCAAATGTTTTATTGAAGAAGAGTTTAACTATTGTATTTCTTTGAAATTTATATTTCATTTGTAATTATTATAAATTTATATTTTTATTTACAATTATGAGAAATGTATATCTTATTTGTAATGATGAGAGCAACTGAACTGTTCAGAGAATATGTTACCATAATGATTTATCTAGGCTACATCCATCACATGCCTATTAATATTTTCTTAGTTCTTGGGGAAGAAGTGGTCAACTGGAGAGATGGCTCAGTGGTTAAGGCACTTGCCTCCAGTGCCTAAGGCCCCAGGTTCAATTTCCCAGGACCCACATAAGCCAGAACCACAAGGTAGTGACCCTGGTGCACTCTCTCTCTCTCTCTCTGCTTGAAAATGAATAAATAAAATAAAATAAAGAAGTAAGTGGTTTTATGAAGTTTAGAGCTCTGCTCTCATATTCTCAGGACATCAGCGGGTTTCAATGTAGCAGGAGGTACCTAAATGTCTCTCCTGAGCACTTGACTGGTGTTTGGCTCCCCTGAGATGTTCTGGGATTGTCAAATACACATTGGAGTTCAAAGGCATCATTCAAAAGAAATAATATGCCAGATTTTAGTAAATTTTAAAATTACTATTGCTTTCAGGCTGTAATGATATTTGAATATATGAGTTTAAAACATACTGAGAAAATGACTTTCGTGTCTTTTTACTTTGGAAGTGTGGCTACCAGTGAGTTTAAGATTTCATGTGGGGCTCATATTTGTGACTGTCTTGCGTTTGCACTGGACAGGAATGTATGATCTTTCTGTGTGGATGGAGGGACATGTGGAGATCTGGAACTCCATTCTAGAAGGTTCACAGCTCAGTGGGAGAAACAATGAACTTAAAAGACTGTTTCCTTTCTTAGTTTTCTTTTACAAGACGGTGACATTTTTATCACTTTCTAAAAAGATACGGAGGTCACCTGAGTGGTACACAGCGTCATATGCCATACTGTAATCTACCTGATAGACACTAGTTTCTTCGGATGCCCATGTAGTTACCATGGCGAGGCAGACATTTATGTATTCTGCTGATCATTCTAAAGATTATGTGTTTGAAATGAGCGATTTTTATTTATTGTTTGAAATGCCACCATGCATATATAATTTCTCTCTCATGACTTCAAGGAGTTCATGGTCAGCTAAGGATAGCTTCAGCATTGGATCTCAGATGAACCTGCACGTAATTTCTTAAATTGACCCACAAGATGTGATCCAAGCTCTTTCTCTATGCATATGTAGATGCACTTATAAATATAGATATAAAGATAGAGCTAGCATTCTGCATGTGCTTATTATGTGCCAGACTCTAAGTCACTGTACATGCATTATTTTGTTTTAGCTTCACAACACTTTTATCATCCCATTTTTACATAGGAAGAAAATGAAACATACAGAGGGAGTTGGCTAATTTCTCCAACATCCTAAGAAGTAGCTTAGTGGGGATTTAAATTCAGACAGCCCAACCCTCCAGAGCTCTCTTTTAATTTTATTCTTTTTTATTTTTATTTTGTGGTATCCAGGACCCAACCAAGAACCTCACATCTGCTAAATAAACTCTGTTCATGGGCTCCATGACCAGTGTGAAAGCCCTCACTTTTAACTGTCACGTTATTATTGATTGAGATGCTAAAGTGATTCTATAACTTTATGATATATTATGGATTTTAGAGGCATACATATCTTTATTTTATATGAATATATTTAAGTACCAACTGTGCCAGACATTATTCTAAGTACTGAATAGATGTGCAAAGTCAACACATTATAAATGGCATACAATAGTTGTTACATACACAGGCTATATATAATTTTTTATTTATCTATTTTTTTCTTTTGCTAAATTTTGGTTTTGAAACAGGGTCTCATTATGTAGACTTGACTAGACTTGAACACTTCATGTAGGCCAAGACTGGTTTTGAATTCTCAGTAATCCCTTCACCAAGTTCTGGTTTTTCAGATATTTTCATCATACCAAAATTTGTGATATAAACTTCTAACTTCTAATTTTTGAACTAATTCAATCCTGACCCTGGACTGGTATGCCCAGTAATGGATACATAAAGATCTGGATATGACTTGAGTGTCAGTATTGTTACTTAGAACTTTTTCCAAGGAATATGGACCTCAAATTCCAAATCAATGCAAAGTCCCTTTGGGATCAGCACAGCTGTACAGAAGGTCTCCAGGGTCTCTTTCTCAAGTGGATCATCTCTTGAAATCATGTCTTCCCACACACACCGTGCCTGCTCAGGAAGTTTCCCTGTTCATGCATTTGCCCAGGGCCCTTCTTATGCTCTGACAATATTTAAGTGTGCCTGTGTTTGCACTTGCTTAGTGATGTGAATTTCTTCATGTTTTGAAGAAGCAATCAATAATAGTGTACGAGATCTGACATTAATCGTTTGCTCGCATGTAGCCACCATACACTGATTTTAGAGAGCAGCAGAAGTGACATGGTGATTTTGAGTGGGAAACTCAGGAAGATCTTATAACAAAATAACGTGAGTCGTGATAAGAGGGCCATTTTCATGAGCACCGGAAAGCACTGGGGAATGATGGGGATGGTCTTCCATTTGATTAACATCACAAGCATAAGCTCGAAGTGATCCACGAGTCTGCGTTTGAGAACTTGATCTTGAAGTATTACGCAAATGTAGATCTGCTTCTAGGACTTTCTGATACATCACTGAGAAGGAAAGGAGGTGTAGGTTTGACATTCCTGTTGAAATTTACGCGATAATGTTTCTATTCATCAGTGATGCGATCTTTGCCAGATGCCTACACTCCACGGTTTAGCCTCTCCATCTGAAAGTTGGGATCCTGCTACTTCTCCCTTCATAGGTGAAGTTTCTTGCTTAAATAGAAAATCATATTTAATGTAACACAGTGTGTTGAGCAGAAGTGCATGATTATTTTTCTTTAGCAGATTGTTAATAATTAAGAAGGATTTTCAGGAATAATTCATCTGAAGTGACATTGGATTGGGGGTTATAGAAGTATGAAGTTTTTGGTAAATTTTGTTGACTAAGTTGTGAATAGACTTCTATTATTTCCAAAAGTACAACTAATTTTCACATTGAATTTTCATGCTATAAAATTTTTTAAAATGTATATAATTGTGACATATTAAATTTATTGAGCATATCTTGATTATATATTAACATTGGCATAAAGAAGCAAATAAGTTACATGGGATATATATATGTATATATATATATATATTTAAAATAAACATAGAGATATAGCTCATATATTTGTGTTTATACTTGTGTATATACTCACACTGTATGCACATACGCATATAGAAATAATAAATATTCATATATAAGCATATCATTAATGTATATAATGCACCTATATAATGTATAAAATATATGTGCTTTTGTAACGTAACTATCTTATGGGTTGTTTTGTTTTTCAAGGCTGACCTGGAATTCACTAAGTAGTCTCAGGCTGGCCTCGAACTCACAATGATCCTCCTACCTCATCCTCCTGAGTGCTGGGATTAAGGGTGTGCATCACCACACCCAGCTCTTCTGTGATTTATGTATAATAAAAATCACAGAATTATTTATAACACTAAAGTCTTGACTAAGAATAATTCTAAGTTGCCTGATGACCATAATGAATTATTGGCTGGTAATAAATAGTAACTCACAACTTAATCAGGAATCACAATTGTATCTTGCGTGGTCCCGATCCCTGGAGAAATATGACTTCTTTTGTGAGCTCATCAATAGAAGCCTTACAGAAGATTCAGAGACCTTAACATTGCCTTTTATTTTTTTAGTAGAGACCATATAGAAGGAGTGCTGAGTGATAACGCATTTTATAGCTAGAATATTTTTTTAGCTAAGCTAATGTTTGCCAGGTATGTAGATTTCCTAGTGAAGGAATACAGACAGGGATCTAAGAAAAGGCTAACAAGCCCCTTCAAATATCTCCTCTAAATAACAGTTGTAACATCCAGGCTGTTGCTAAGCGATGGGGAACAAGCAGTTCTTAACTGAGTTGTAACCTTGCCTGGATCCGAGGCCCTCCCACCTCTGTTCCTCAACTCACCCCAGGTTTAGCAGCAACTGAACAAGAAGCATCTCACCCTCATAGGTTCGGGACCAGGAGATGAGAAGGGGGTTATGGACCTGCAAAGCATGGAAACACTTGCTATGCTTTACTCTCCCTTAGCAAGGCTTTGCCTCGTTGGGTCTTCCACACATTATTCTAACTTGAAATGTCATCCTGACTTAACTGGATGAAGTGAGCGAACAGATGTGGTACGTTGTGGTGCTCTCAGGCAATTCAGTGGAGTTTTGAAATAAAGAGCCTTTTTGATCCAGTGGTACTCACATCTTGCTGCAATCCCTTAAAATATTTAGTGAGCACTTACTATGTAACACTGGGTCTAGTGGATGGAGCTGCATGTTTTGTTAATTAGAGGAGGACCATGGTTAATACAGAAAAGAGTAGCAAAGCAGATTTCCCACAAGTCATCACTTTATCAATATGAGAGTGTCATTTGAAAGGTTTGTCCTGTGCCTGAGAAATTTTGCTCGCAAAGCTGAAGGGTTGATTTTGGTATCGTCCCTTAGAAAGCTATTTGCAACAACCTTTAGCTCTGTAGCTCTATTTAGGCGTCTATGGATCATAACGGCGTGATTAATTCATCGGTATAGACTATTTCAAGTTTGCTTTAATCAAACACATTCTGGTCAACCAAAAAGCATCACTTTTTTTTCAGTACTTCTTTATTTTCTCCCTAATTTATTTTAAAAGTCCAGAGGTATAGATATGTTGTGTAATATAATTAATAAAATAACCACTAACTCTTCCCCATTCCCTTTGTATCTTTCCTTCTAAATCATTTGAAAGTTAAGCCACATCCGATTCCTTTCCTGGGAACAGAATTAACTAACCTCACCCAACATTACCACATTCTGGAGAGCTTCTATCCGTAAAGGGTTAATATCCAACACAGTCCAAAGACATATTTGCTATCATTAAAAAACATGTTTTATTTATGGGTAATCAGAGAGAAACAGAGAGAGAGAGTGAGCAAGCGAGAAAGAGAATATGTGTATGTATGTGTGTGTGTGTGTGTGTGTGTGTGTGAGAGAGAGAGAGAGAGAGAGAGAGAGAGAGAGAGAGAGAGAGAGAGAGCGCATGGGTGCACCAAAGCCTCTAGCCACTGCAAGCAAACTCCAGATGCATGCACCACTTTGGCCTTCCATGGGTCCTGGGGAATTGAACCCTGGTCCTTAAGCTCTGGAGGCAAGTGCCTTAACCGCTGAGCCATTTCTCCAGCCAACATCTTTTACATAAAGAATTTAGTCCAACATTTAAGCCCTTGTGGTCTCCATAAGTTGAAAGTAACACCTTTCCATCTTCTGACTTTGACCTTGTCCTTAAGAGTACAGGTGGCCCGTCCCTTGTACAGTCTCAAAATTTGAATGGGTGTGATTGTATCCTTGTGACTAAATTCAAATTATCTATAAGACATTCAAGACCAATTCAGGACTATGCGCTTTTTTATATCATTTAAGATTATCATTAGTTCTGTCCCAATTAGGTACCTTCTAATTTCACATTCTGGTATACTGGATTCAGGGATCTTAGTTTAAGAGATTTGTCATGTAAGCTGCCCAAGTTGTGAAGAAGTGTGCAGCAGGGCCCTTTGTCACTAAAGACTACATATTGCTTCCCCAGTGTAAGACACCATCATGGTGTCCTCCTAAAATGTACTCTAATGGGACAACCAATACCAACATTTTCATGTAATTAAAACTATTGCAAAGGCTACGTCACAGTGGAGCACCACTGAAATGTGCTTTTATTCAAATTCACGTATAAAACTGCAGAGTTCACTTAAAAAGAAAAAAAAAAAACTATTAGACACAATTATCCCAGTCAAAAAAATTTAAAAGGGCTGGAGAGATGGCTTGGTGGTTAAGGCACTTGCCTCCAGTGCCTAGGGCCTCGGGTTCAGTTCCCCAGAACCCACGTGGGCCAGACCCACAAGGTGGTGGCCCTGGTTCTCTCTCTCTCTCTCTCTCTCTCTCTCTCTCTCTCTCTCTCTCTCTCTCTCTCTCTCTGCTTGAAAATGAGTAAATAAAATATTTTTTAAAAAAATTTTAAAAATTTTCACCTTATTTTTAATGCACCATTCTTGCAATTTTAAAACCAAAATGTGGTCTGGAGAGATGGCTCAGCTGTTAAGACACTTGCCTGCAAAGCCTAATGAGCCCAGATTCAATTCCCCAGCACCCAAGTAAAGCCAGAAGCACAAAGTGATACATTCATAATGGAGGTTTGCTGCAGCTGGAGGCCCTGGCACTTCCATTCTCTCTGTCTCTCTCTTCTCTATTTTTCTCTGCTTGCAAATTAATAAATGAAAATATTTTTTAAAAAAACAAAAAATGTTCTTGTTTACTCTCATTTAAAGTTTCAAAAATATTTCACTGGTTTTGAAATTTCTTCCTTCAATTTCTTCCTTCCCTGAACAAGACCTTGGATTGGAGCTCTGGCTGAGTAAAAACAGTGTGTGTGTGTGTGTGTGTGTGTGTGTGTGTGTGTGTGTGTGTGTGTCCACAGACTATAAGCAAATGTGTTCTCTTAAGTAAGCTGTTTAGCCTCTCTTTTCCTGCCTCAGTTTACTGTGATGGCACAGGTTGGTTTACAGATTACAAGACATAATGACTGACCACACAGAACTGTCCTTTGGTCACTGAATGCTCTCTGTGGCCTATGTGGTCAGAGATCTTGGCTTGTACAAAGACTGGTGAGGAGATCCCCACCCTAGAGGACCTCAAACACTGCTCCCAGATCTTCCATGTAAATCCCAGGGACTGGTGTCACGCCTTCTGTCCCTTCCTGCCTCTTGTATGCACGGTTTATAGAGCTTCACACGAGTGTCATTTTCACAAGGCAGGAGATCCACCCGAGCATATGTTATTTTTCTTAGTGTATTAAAAAAAGTGGAATTTTTGGAAAGCAGTGTACCCCCCATCCAAATTGCCATATGCAGGTGAGCTTTAAATTGGCTTGAATAAATTCAAAAAGAAGCATTCTACCATCATTCTAGGAAAGTTGGTGAGACACAGTCTTTTGCACCCTGCTGAAGAGCTGAGCCAGTTTTGCACTGCGTGGTGGTGTCTTCCTGCCCACAGGACTCAGTCATACAGTTGTTTGCTTACTTTGAATGTGCTTCATTCCACTAAGGTCTGAGATGGGTGAGACCAGCCCAGAATGCAGATTGGGAATTGAAAAGACACGTTGTGTGGTCAGGGCGAGGAAGAGCCAGGGATTGTGGGACAACCTTGGCATCCAATAGCCTGTGGGTTGTTCCTGTGATTAAATGAAAACACTAAAGAGTGGTTTCATGCAATTAAACTGTTAAGTTGTTATTATCCTGTTCATTGATGGAGTATGATAAACTTCAATGCTTTTTAAAAATCCATGCAGAATTACTAAATATAACATTTTTTGTTGGCTCAATACAAGCTGTCATATTTCGTTGAGTCTCGAAAATAGTAGTTCTAAAGATTGTTTTCAAATGTTTTAGATATTCTCAGGTAAAACCATGCATGTTCTTAGGAACGGAAGATTGCTTTGTAAGTGTAGACCAAACTAATTTTGAAATACAGAATTTTAATTATATTCTCTCGTGTGACCTTATCTCCAGTTGGATTTTTTCTCTTTCCTTTTTTCCTTTCCTTCTTTCCTCCCTCCCTCCTTGTTTTCCTTCTTTTCTTCCTTCTTTCTTCCCTTCCTTTTCCTTCCTTCATTCCTTCCTTCCCTTTCTTCCTTCCTTTCTTCCTTTCCTTCCTTCCTTCCTTCCTTCCTTCCCTCCCTCCTTCCCTCCTCCCTTCTTTCCTTCCTTCCTTCCTTCCTTCCTTCCTTCCTTCCTTCCTTCCTTCCCTCCCTCCCTCCCTCCTTCCCTCCTTCCTTCCTTCCTTCCTTCCTTCCTTCCTTCCTTCCTTCCTTCTTTCCTTCCTTTTCTTCCTGAAAAGCCTTTTATCTTTCACAGAGTTTTAAATACTTTTAACAGCTAAAAGGTTGGTTTTCCTTTTCTTTTTTTTAGTTATTTATTGTCAGATGTTTGAAGACCAGCCTGTGAAGTATGAACCTTGATCCATTCTTTGTTGACCCCTGGCTTAATTCCATATCTAGTACTATTCTGCTTATCTCAGGCTGCAGAATTTTTTAGGCTAAATAAATAAATAAATAAATAAAATAGAAGACAAATGTAGTAGCATTACTCATATAATTCTGGCAATTCTTATTTTCCATCTCCATGTATGTGGGTGCCCAATTCATTTAAGATTTTCATCAGTTTGTTGATTTGAAAATTTCAGTGTAGGGCTAAATTATATTTGAGGGTTGAGAAGCCATTTGCATTTAAAGATTATATTCTATAAAAATTCAGATTCTTAGCTGAATAAAATACTATTTCATTTTTAATATTGAGCTAGTCTTCCTTTTCTTTTTGTTTTTGGAAGTCATACTTTAAAGAAATTCAGTGACAACAATTTATTATAGTTTCTTTTTTATTTTATTTTATTTTTTAAAAATATTTTATTTATTTATTTGATAGAGAGAGAGAGAGAGAGAGAGAGAGAGAGAGAGAGAGAGAGAGAGAGAGAATGGGCACAATAGGGCCTCCAGCCACTGCAAATGAACTCCAGAAACATGCGCCCTCTTGTGTATCTGGCTTTATATGGGCACTGGGGGATTGAACTCAGGTCCTTCTGCATTGCAGGCAAACACCTTAACTGCTAAGCCATTTCTTCAGCCCTTATTATAGTTTCTATTAGGTTATTAGTAATTATATTTGGTTTCCTTAAATCAGTAGCAGAAAATGACTTTAAGCTCTTGTAGGGTGTGATGTCCTTAAAGATCATGTTTGAAAGTAAAACTATCACTTTAAAAAAAAAAAACAGGCAAAGCCTGGTTGAGAATGTTTTGTCCTATTCAGCCCAAAGAACAGCCAATATTTCTTTTTTTTAAAGATTCATTTGGTGTATTGGAGACAGACGTAGAAATTTAGGAATTTATAATTCAATTAGTAATTCAAAAACCGTCTGTGGTATCCTTGGACTTATACATTTAACATCATGAATCAATCCAGACTCTGTGTGTTTTCTTGTGTTTTGATACTATGAGTCACAAAATGTAGAGATCCTCACAGTTACAGAGGCTAAATACATACAGATATCATTCCTATTATTTTGGTAATTAAATAGGAGATAAGTATAAATATATAAATTTATTTTTAAGAATTAGCAATTTAGAATTGAAAGCTGGATATGGAGGCTTACACCTTTATTCCCAGGACACAGGAAAATGAAGCCAAGAAAAAGTTCCAGGGCATCATGGACGCCAATGAATGAGTCTACAATTTTAAAGAAATTTATATATCAAATAGAAACATAAAGATCTATTTTCCTAGCACCAGTGTACAGAACTTTCACGGTCAAGTTCTGTTTCAGTTAAAGTGTGATTTGTCAGTTCCCATAACACTTCTTGGCCATACATGAGTAACTGAGCTTCATTAATCCCCAAAAGAAAAATGCTTATATTCTACCTATGTTGAATCCTCTGCTTCTAGTTATGGAATTGCCGATACTGCTGGATACCTAGAGGTTTCTTGGGTCCTGTCCCACTCATCTTTCTTGGATTTTTCTTTTATTTCCAAAGGGATGCTCCGCTTCCCATCTGGTTTTGTTACCCAGTTTCTTCTAGGTCTGGTGCTACAATCCAACAGCCTTCCTTATTCCTCAATGGTTTTTCCCTGGGAAACTCCATCACTTTTAGGTGCCCTGGATCTGTCCACCCCGACTCCTCGGTGGCCCGAAGCCTGGAAGTATATTCTATAGCCATCTTGTGACATTAAATCTTTAGTGTGTCCCAAATGTAATGACCCTTTGGTGACAAATGAGCTTTAAATTTAGCCTCTTGGTAACTGTGAGGACCTCTACATTTTGTGACTCATAATATCAACACACAAGTACACACAAATAGAGTCTGGATTGACTCATGACCTTTAAAGCACAAGTCGGAGTACACCACAAATGATTCTTGAAGAAAAACACAAGTTAAAAGGGCAGAATTTCCCCCAAGATTTATAGTTAAAAATTATGTTCTCTCTATCATAATTATTGCTATCATTTTTTTTTTTTGGATTTTGGTCCTTGTACAGTCAGCAGGAACATTAAAATAACTCTGCAATGCATTGAAGGAGTTACCATTAACTATGGAGAGTATAGTGTGTCAAGCCGTAGGTCTTTGGTCTTAATGCTCTGTAAATTTGTACATATTTAAGTATGCATGCATGTACAAAGTAAGCAAACGGAAAAGGAGAGAGAAAGGGAAGGGATGGATATTGGAAGGGAGAAATGAGTGTCAAGTTGACAAAGAGAGGTGTGTCTTTCCTAAAACACTAAGAAGCCTTCATTGATGAAATGGACTTCCAGAGTTAAGGATCACACTCATTCTCTCTGAAGCAGAAGCCTCCCTCTAAGACTGCAAGTTCTGTTAGGTGAGCTGGAAACATTGCTGTAGCGGCTAAAACAATGAGTCATTTACTAATGTATAGGAACTTTGGCTACAGTGCGTATGTATTAATCCAGAATACAATGTTTGTGGAAGAATGCAAGGGCTGTGTACTTGTGGACATATGCTTCTCAAATTAATTGTTCTCTTGTCTCAGTTTGATTTAGCAAGGTCCTTTTCTCTTAGTCATGTTTTCTTTCTTTTTTTAAATTTTTTTTTATTGTCCATAATGAGTTACATTGTTTAGTGGGCAGACAAGGAGTTGTTATCCCCAATTCCCCAATGCCCCCCTCCCCATTACCAATCAGCTGGATATCCTCCTCTGTGGGCCATCTGGATCAGTCCTTCTAGCAGGGGACCATGGTTAGCCTAGTACTCAGCCAGGTTCTCCTGGCCCAAGTGTGTTGTTACTGAGGGGTGCCATGCCTATGGATAGTCTCCCCCATCATGGCTCTCACAATCTTTCCGCCCCCTCTTCTGCTCAGTTCCCTGAGTCATGGTGGATGAGTATTAAGGCCGCTTTAAGGTTGTGAGCTTAGGGGTCTTTGTGTTGAAAATCATTGGTTTCTGTCTCACTGGCTTATCCTGTGTTGATTGAATGGCTGTGCCTGTGGGTCCCTTTTTCATCCCGTCATTCTCTGCAGGGTTCCATATGGATCCTCCACGATATGACTGTGTGGCTCATCTCTTGCCAGGATCTCAGCTATCAGCCTACGGTCGGTTGGTAGGGTTAGATGGGCCCCGGCTCTCTCTCTCTGTATCTGCCTCCTGCGAGTGCTGGTCCACGCTGGCGGCTTCCAGTCATGAGGATCCTGTGCTGGGAAGTGTCTGGAGCTCAGCGTGTGGCCACAGCTTGTGTCCACGACCTGGATCCCCGCTGAAAACCCTGACCCTTATTTCCCGAGGTGCACAGCATGTCTGCTAGTCAGCCATCTTGAACCGGAAGCCCCTTAGTCATGTTTTCTATGGACAACGACAGTGAAATACTGTAAGATACTCTCTGCCACACAAAATGTCCCTGGCCGTGTCGTCCAGCTCAGCTTCCATGAATGTCCTGTGATAACAAACTCCTCTGTTTTTCACTGTCCCCTGAATTGGGGGACCCTGCTTCCTGAAAACTCGTTCATGTTACCTGGTGGGAAGAACACATCAACCACCTCCCTCGTGTTCTATTTGACGTTATTCAAATATTACTCAACTATATCAGCCAAACAAGGCTTTGGGGGAAGGACAGAAATGGACACAGTAATGTTTTAGAAAGGAACACAGTGTTGAAAGGGAGAAAGGAGATGATGCTTATTCATATTTTGGTTATTCATCATCCTGGGCTTCACTTGTCTTCACTGAAATTAATTAAAAGTTGGATAAGGTCAGGCATGGAGGTACATACCTTTAATCCTAGCACTCAGAAGGCAGAGGCAGGAGGATTGATAGGAGTTTAAGGTCACCCTGAGACTACATAGTGAATTCCAGGTCAGCCTAGGCTAGAATGAGACCCTCTTGCAAAAACAAAACAAAAATAAAAAGCAAGCAAAAGTAGATTAAAGCCCTGGGTTGGTGAGGTGTTGTATCTTTAAAACTTTCACTGCCTCCACATAGATGATTCCTTGTCTGAAAAGCATGGTTCACTTTTTCTCCTCTCCTCCCTGGAGCAATTATTAAGTGTTTGAAGAAAGATCAAGAAGTTCTGGGTATATATACCTCAGTGGTAAAGCACTTACCTAGCATGCCATGAGGCCTTGGCTTCAATCACCAGTACAGAAAGCAAAAAAGAAAAAGAGAAAAAAGATACTTATGTAACATATTCTTCCTCTAGTTTATTTAACAAAGAGAGCCATTCATGCTGTGTAAGATATACCAATGAAATCCCTGTGTATGGGGGCTGGAGAGATGGCTCAGCAGTTAAGGCACTTGCCTCCAGTGCCTAAGGCCTTGGGTTCACTTCTCTCTCTCTCTCTCTCTCTCTCTCTCTCTCTCTCTCTCTCTCTCTCTCTCTCTCTCTCTCTCTCTCTCTCCCTCTCCCTCTCTGCTTGAAAATGAATAAATAAAATATTTTTTTAAAAAAATCCCTGTGTATGGGAATATCACCCATGGAGGGGGAGGGATACCACTGTGTACTTAAGCTCAACCAATAGAAGATACCCGGCTAAATAAATGTGTTGGTTGTTAATGATAAAAGCAAGCCATCCCCTTGGTTACAGGAATGTCCACTGACCGTGGACACATGGTGTGGTCTCTCCTTACTGAAACTCCTTGTCCCAGGAAGCAGGGCTGATGTTCAGGTGCAGAGGCCATTCTGGTGCTTCTGATGGTTCATAGCTGATGGACATCCTGACCAACAGGTGGCACGCCACACTGCCTTCCAGCTGACTTGAAAAAATATTTTCCTTTATTTTCAAGCAGAGAGAGATAGAGAGAGAGATTGAGAGAGAGAGATTGAGAGAGAGAGATTGAGAGAGATTGAGAGAGAGAGAGAGAGAGAGAGAGAGAGAGAGAGAGAGAGAGAGAGAGAGAGAGAGAGAGAGAGAGAGAGAGAGAGAGAGAGAGAATGGGCATGCCAAGGCCTCCAGCCACTGGAAATGAACTCCAGATGCATGCACTGCTTTGTACATCTGGCTTTTCGTGGGTGCTGGTTAATTGAACCCTGTCCTTAGGCTTTGCAGGCAAGCATCTTAACCACCGAACCATCTCACCAGCCCCTGAGTTGTTTTCATGTTCATCATGAATGACATTTTTGGTGGCTGTGATAATTGAACAGATGCTACAGGAAACAGGGTCCTAAGAGTCTGCACAATTCAAACTTGCCAGTTTGCTTTCCAGATCACCTTATCTCAAGGAAGACCAAAATACATGAGTTTTGTGTTACTTCCTCAAGAATGTTAACAAAACCAAACTCAGAAATAAATAAATAAGTAGATAAATAGAATGTTGATGAGCAGCTAATTCAAGTGATACATGTCTATTTACCCATCCCTCCAGGAAGCAGAGGCAGGAGACTTACTCTAAATTCAAGGTGAACCTGGACTACACAGTGAGTTTTAGGCCAGCCATGATGAACATAGGAGACCCTGTCTCCAAAAAGCAGGAAAAAATATTTATGAATTTCCAACATGTTTCTTTTGGTAAGATTATCACATAGAATATTCATTTGGAATCAGTATAGCACAGTTATAAACCTTGCCAATAAACTGTCAAAACAGTCCAGTAGTAAAATAACATTTAACATTTGCATTTCTCATTCTTCCTCATATTTGATGTGACTTTGGACTTTTTCCACTTTCAATCAATGATCAGTTATATTTTGAACCTGTGTATGAAGTGTTTCTTGTAATAAAAGAGAGGTATTGGAGCCATCAGGGGTGAACTGTGAACTAGCTTGGGATGTCTTTGTTCCAAAGATAATAAAATAACAATTGATGGACTACCAACTCGGCACTACACATTAACTCTATTCTTTAAGTTAAAGCGAATTATCATCCGCATAGGACACTTGAGGAGTCTTAATATTATTTTTTTCTATTTTTGTTGTTTGAAATTCCATCACATGCTACCAGTAACAGAGTCAAAGCGCTGTCCTGATGGATGAGGTCATCCTATGTGGTTTGTGGCTACATTATGAAGACATTATATTACTATGATAATTGAACAAGCTGGAATGCATGATAGTAGAGCTATTATAATTTATTGGCTTGATACATGGAAAATACACCATGGCTCGGTTTTTTATTATTAATATTTCATGAGACGCAAAGAAAAGAACTTTAACTTTTAAAAAAAAATAAACCCTATATTTAAACATATGAGCTTAATCAGGCTTTGCTTTGGATTGAAAAAGGAGAGTTTTGGTGTATCGATTATTTGAGGTCCTAAAGTCAACAGTGATTTCATATACTTACACAAAGTCATGTACATATACATGTATGGTTATTTAAACAAAAATAATTATATGCAGATTTATGTACACAATAACCAGGCACACTCCCTGCCGTATTCCTTCTGTACACTCCTCTGCCCCAATTGCATTTAAAACTTCTTTACACTGAACATGGTTAGTAAATGTTCACTTAGTTAACATGAGGTTACGACAAATATGAGAAAGAAAATTTAAGCTTATCTCTCCATGTTTGGTGTTCTAACTTTGTTAAGTCGTGGAAAACCTCGTTAAACCTGCCTCAAAATATTTTATTATGAGGGCGAGTCATGCTGTATAATTATTTTATGTTAGAGTCTGGTTATGGGACTATCCAGACATTCTATCTATCTATCTATCTATCTATCTATCTATCTATCTATCTATCTATCTATCTATCTATCTATTTATTTATTTATTTATTTATTTATTTATTTGTGTGTGTGAGAGAGAGAGAACTGGCACACCAGGACCTCCAGTCACTGCAAACTTACTCCAGATGCATGCACCACCTTGTGCATCTGGCTTTACGTTGGCACTGGGGAATCGAGCTCAGGGCCTTGGGGCAGACATTCAGGAAGGACCACTACAGAAGCCGTGACGGCACCATCTGCCCCCCAGGACAGAAGCAATGATTGTGTGCTTCCTGACACTTACCTCTGCTGGGAATCCATGCGTAATTTTTGATACTTTTGCAATGTTTACACAGTTTCAAGGTGCAGACAAGCCCACTCTTTTATCCTGACACATTCTGGTGTGTCTGTGTTTACTAAATGCCAAACCTTTCTAGTCTAGGGAGTGAAGAGAGCCTTCATCCTGCAGCGATCCCTGCCAAGGGAGAACTGCTCTGTGGACTTCTCAACACTCTATTGGATGAATCTATAATAAATGCCATGTGAACACAACAATGGGAAATATTGATTTTATATTGATAGTGATTTAAATATAAATCATTATATTTATATATTTAAATAATATAAAGATTGATTTTATATTTATATCGATTTAAATAAGGTTATATAAAAGTGGTTGCTTTGGGGCAGAGACTTGGGGCTTACCGGATCATAAAGCTCCTGGCTTTGAGTTGAATAGACATCCCCAGTGAACAGCTGTGTGTGGAACCCCCATAATCACAGACAGCTTTGGGTTTAGCAAGAACCTACTGTAAGAGATACGGGATCAAAGCCCTCACGGATGGAGGCCATCAAACTCCTGGAAGGCTGAAAGTCTGTAGGCAATAGGGGAAATCTTGATTCTTGGATCTTGAGTTTTGGATTGTGGTGCGATGCCTCCATGATGGACCCTGGGGTGTGGGGGGCACTTACTAACTTGAGGTAACCGGATTGCCTTCCGCAGCCTCCTGTTCCAGTGCTGGGTAGAATTCTGGATTCACATTGTGGCAGAGGTCAACTTCCACTTCAGCTCATTTGCTTCAGCATCTGTCTGGTCATTGTGTTGGTCAAACCTCCTTCCCTCCAGACTACCTGGTCTCTCACTCTTCATGGCTTTAATTTATGTTACAACATCAGCACATTATTACAAATCAGCTTTTCTTGACCAAAGGTGGGAGAACCATATCTCCCCTCTGTGACTTTCATGGGATCTTTTCCTCCTCTCAGTGATGTCTTTAACAAGCTTATGCCTCTGAGCTTGAGTGTCTCAGCAGAGACCCATCATTCTCCATGACCCAGGCCAAAAACAATACCAACAACACAGGAATCCTTATTGAACTGCATAGGATTTTCAACCTACATGTAAGTTTGAGGTCTCTAGACCCTCCTTTTAACACAGGCTATGTGTGGCAGAGGCTTTTAAATGAGGATGCTATGCAGACCATTTATCTGTAGAATCTCAGCTTCTCTGTAATATACAGAATATACTTTGGGCTGGTTTTCACCTCACCTATGCACGTGAAGGGATAAGTAGTAAGGTGCAAGTGACCCATGAATACAGGCAGCTTTCCTGTTCTTCTCTTTGTAACTCATACAAATAAACAGATTGTTTTTTTTTTTCTTGACACAAAACCCTGGGCTGATTTTGTGGGCTGTTAATTTTAAATTTTAAAAGGGAAAAAATAGACACTCTCTGTGTAGGTTGGATTTCAAAACCTGTCTTTTTGGAAGAGTTTTTATAATAGTCTTGAATTCTGATATAGCAGCAGTCAGTAGGAGCAGTTATTAGGTGTCCTGTTCTTTCCTGTGATTTTTCCTTGTTCATTTTCTTTTTCTTTTTTAATCAAAGCCGGGCAGGGAGATGTGTTGGGTGGGATTTGGGGTGTGGGGTACACTAAAAGTGGAAACCAAGATGACTTTGGTCCTTTTTAAAGAACATAGTACAACTTTATGGTATTATTTCTTTCCAAAAAAAAATAAATAAAAGCCAGTAAGGATCCAGAAAGAAATTTTCCAGGTTCAAGTCATCTTAACTTTCATTCTCCCAGACCTACAATCACTTCTGTCTTCTTTGAAATAATTGTTATAGACTGAATGTTAGTGACTGCCGTTTTGGATCGAATAAGGGAGTTTTATTTTGGAAAAGAAAAAAGAAATTAGTAATGGAAAGGCAGGGCAGAAAAAAACAGAACAGCTTTTCTCTTTTCCGGTTTGGATGGTGCCGGTGGCTTCTTTGCTTGCCTGCAGTGATGGGTTTTGCCAGAACTTTGGGGAAAAAAAACAAAGCTAAAATGGCAAAATCTCTTAGGAAAATCTGTATGATTGCAGGAAGGCTGGGTGGCTGCGAAGCAGATGCCTTTGGTCTGAGTTTCAGTTTTACCAGTCTGTTTGCCTTCTTGCTTTGAAATATTTTTTTGTTTCTTACTCCTTGGTTTACAGGGAGCTGGGGAGGCTCATTTTTGTTGTTGTTTTGAAATGTAAGTTTGCCAACAAGTGAGTCAGAAAATAACTTCTGTCACAGACGTGTCCCCAAAGACCTCTGCATCTAAGGGAGACACCTTGGCTTCTTGTGAAACAGAGGTCCCAGTATTGAATGGCATCTTTATTTCCCCTTTGGTTTGTGGTACAATTTGAAAATATTAAATTGTCCCTTTGGGCTTCTTTTTAAAGTCCTATCAACGTTGAGGTCTTGGAGCAATAGTTTCTTTGCTGCCATCATTTGCTTGTCTTTTTTTTTTTTTTTGTTAATTCTTAGGGCAGACTTTGCACCAGGGTGGAACAGCTGCTTTGAATTTTACTTATGAACGGAAATTTGAGGTTTTTAAAATGCTCTTACTTAATCATGGTCAGCCCTCCTCTGATTGATGTGTGGCTCCTGGTGATTGTTTGAGCTTCTTTCTAAATCGAGCTCCTTAGCAGCCCGGAGCCCTTGTTAACTTATGTCCACTTTAAAAGAACCTAGTGAGTAGGTGGGTTTCATATCAGAACTGTGGCCAAGTCTATAAATGAAATGATGGTTGAAGATCTCTGGATAGGAACCCAGTAAGTATTTTATGTACCATACACTATGTTAGCCCAGTGTGCAGAGAAGTGGGGGAGAATATGCATGTCCCCAGACTGCAGTGTGCTGAACAGTAGTGTCTCCCAGAGTCCCAACACAGATCTCCTAGGCCCTGCTCCCAGCACGCTATGCATTGTTCAGGGTGCTTTTCTTAATGAACACGAATCATTTGTTTTGAGTCATGCTGCATGGGTAGTCAGGTTGTGCAAACTCCTTATTTTGAGATATTGTGGAAAATTTGATAGTGGGTAGGTTTTTTTTCCAAACTTCTTCCCTGACTTATATTCCTTCTCCCCCTCATGCAGACTCACTCACTTGCTAAAGGGTAGCTTACAGTTTGCCAGAAACGTTCCCATTGCGTTCTTCTTGAGATTGGTGAAAAATGGCGGGATGATTCTCCTTCTATCTTACACGTGACCTGCTAGAAAGCTAGGATTCCTGTCCTCTGGCCTTTGTCAGAATGGGACATGAGAAGGGCGGTGTTGTGATGTCAAGATGTCACACAGGAAATGGTTCTGATAGCTGCTTGGTGCTAATCTAGAAAACTCTCTCTCTCTCTCTCTCTCTCTCTCTCTCTCTCTCTCTCTCTCTCTCTCTCTCTCTCTGGATTCCAGATGGCCTTAAATATGGAACAGGCCATGCTAAAGTTTATGTCTAACCTGATGTACTTTGAGGTCCCTTTTCAGAGAAATACAAGCTACATCTGAGAATTAGAAAATTGTATTTCAGGTAAATTCGCTCTCTCTCTCTCTCTCTCTCTCTCTCTCTCTCTCTCTCTCTCTGCTTGAAAAATGAATAAATAAAATAAAATATTTAAAAAAAAAGGCAAATCATTAAAAGCATTTTCGATTGATTTTCAAAATCACTTAAGTTGTATTGGTAACTTTTTGTTCAGATGCTCATTGATTGACGTATGTATGTAATGTGCTTATATATCTAGTATATAAAATATGCAATATACTACAGTTTGAAAGCAGGGCTTATACATCATAGAAATACTCCATCATGGGGCCAAAGAGACAAATAAAAGAAGTTCTTTTTAAACTGAGTGAAGATAAGATAAAACTATTTCAGCTAAGAAGTTTCATAAGTGAACAGATTTTAGGGAAAAGTACTGATTAAAGTAATACCGATATCTTACTGTACTTTAAAAGAGAGCAAATTAGATATATAATGGACTCTGTTAATCATCTCTACAGGATTTTCTGAGACAAATTTGTGTGTCACATATAAACACCACCCAAATCATCCACACATTTCACCATTTTAGACTCTAAATTATATTTCCTCGTCTGTCTTACTGCTTCTTGAGTTGTACAAATATGTTTGGCAGGAGATATGTCATTTCTTTTTGCTAGTTATTTTTATAATGTAGCTTTGTATTTCTCTGACAGCCTAGTACATGTACAGTAGAAGTGGTGTGGCGATTGAAAACCTGCAATCTGGTCAAAGGCTGGTGATAGACTCTTACCTACTGACTGAGTGACCTGCTAATGCCCTTTACCTACTTACTGGGCTTCAGTAAAGCGTAGATGGGTAGGCAGGAGATGAAAGATAAAGAAAAGCCTTAGTGTGTTGTATTAGGTACTGTGTTAGGATTACCCTGGATTTCATTACCTCATCTGAGTGAAGGATGCTGAGGTTTTCTGTTGTGTTAACAACAAATGTCTGTCCTGTTAGAGTGATAGTTACCTGCTGGAATGGCTCGGTATGTTTATTGCTTTTCTTGTTTAGAATAACATTAAAAATATGAGCATTTGTTAGAAATTCGGAGTTTGGGGTTGTCCTCATACTTGGATAACTTGATGACCCTGAACCAGGAATCTCTTCTGAAACCCAGGAGACTGAGGTCACAGGATACAAGCTCAGCTGTCTACAATCTTCCTGTCGCCTCTATTTCTGCTCAATGAAGGCACTAATTCCATTCTTTTCATTGAGTATAAAAGTACAAGTACCTTTCAATCCGGGTATTCATGTCCATTTAACTGTTTAAATAATAGTAACTATTGTATGACACATTATCTTTTTTATATAAAAGGCCCCTGAAATATGAGCAGGTAAAAAATTTGAAAAATAGATCAGAATTAGGAGAAAATTAAAATAAGCCAATCTTTTGCACTAATATATATATATATATATATATATATATATATATATATATATATATATATATCAAATAAACAATGAGAATTGCTACTTGAAATGAGTTGTTAAGGAAACTTTTTAAAAAGTTGTATTTAGGTGAGTTAAGATTTTTGAAGATTATTTGGTGTTTTTAACCAGGGACCCGAGTCTTTTCTTTTTTTAAAAAATATTTTATTTATTCATTTTCAGGCAGAGAGAGAGAGAGAGAGAGAGAGAGAGAGAGAGAGAGAGAGAGTGCACCAGGGCCACCACCTTGTGGGTCTGGCTTGTGTGGGTCCTGGGGAATTGAACCCGGGGCCTTAGGCACTGGAGGCAAGTACCTTATCCGCTGAGCCATCTCTCCAGCCCGGACCCGAGTCTTAGTGCATTCCCTTTATGGGAGAGTGTAGGACACTTGATAGAAGAAAAGAAAGGTTTCTGAAATTGAAGGTTCTTCTCATCGCCATGAGGGGTCGTGTGGAAACATATCCCTTAAATAATTTCAGAATATGAGACCCTAAAATTCACTGGGAAATGGAAAACCAGAATCAAATATATCAGGATTGTATTTCAGTAGGCATAGAGCACTTCTGGAAGGACAGATGTCGCATTCATGCACACAAAGTTCGAGAGCTTCCTTGAAAATTGTTACATCCTTTCAAATTGGAATGCAGACACACCTATGACCATTTTTTGTAATCTCATCTTTAAAATAAGGGAATATATACAGTATACATTATAATACGTAGATTACCAGTTAGCATATCATGATTTTCCTATAATTGTACAGTACATGTCTGATTAATTAGTTTTATAAACTTATTTATTAACACATTTCACCATAGTGTAGTTGACTGTTCATCATATCCAGCTTTCCAATATAACATGATACAATGATCAATGATCTCAGTAACATCCAAGATAGAAATATAATGAAATCAATTACTTTTTTTCTTTTTTTTAATATATATTTATTGTCCATAATGAGTTACATTATTTAGTGGGCAAACCATGCGTTGTTATCCCGACTTCCCTAATTCCCCCCCTCCCCATCCCTGATCAGTTGTATATCCTCCTCCGTGGGCTGTCTGTATTAGTCCTTGTGGCAAGGGATCCTGGATAGCCTAGTACTCATCCCGGTCTTCCTGGCCCAAGTGTGTTGTTACTGATGGGTGCCATGCCTCCGGACAGTCTCCCCCACCACGGCTCTCACAATCTTTCCGCCCCCTCTTCCGCTCAGTTCCCTGAGTCGTGGTGGGTGAGTAATAAGGCTGCTTTAATGTTGCGAGC
>PVHP010001773.1:35919-91422 GCA_004024765.1 Zapus hudsonius | reverse complement strand
GTGTTAACAGGTAAAGTAAATGTGAAAATAGAATATGGACTTTATAAAGTATGCTGTCCAAATGAGAGTGACAAAGGTTCCTTTATATTTCCACCATGCGGCAAGTGCTAACAAACAGCAAACATGGTATTGGACTTCCAGGGGGAGAAGGGAACGGTGATCCTCCTGACTGTGCTGTGAACCTTTCCCCCTCATGCTAAGTGGATATTCAGAAGGCATTCTAGTTAGATCCTCGCTTGCCAAGCTCCCTGTTCTCCTCTGTAGTTTGCATAATCTCCTCACTCCTAGCTATACACACTTCCTCCGGCACATTTTGAAGGCAGCTTTCAGATCTCACACAAAGCCTCCCAGATTTATTACCAGTTTTTCTGCAAGGAGTGATCCTACACTCTCAGCCAAATCCCTGCTGAGTTGTGTGGATATTCGTGAAAGGGGAAAATAAAAAACATACAGCATGTGCGGGACAAAGAAATTTGCTCTTCCAATCAGGAGCCTGGATTGCTCAGTTACTGCTGACAGGAGGCAGGCATGATAGGTTCCTCTGATCAAGCCAAACTCTCTGGGACCTGGGACTGCACTGCATGGACTGGGTGCCATGTATTAGGATTTTAATCAGGAAAAAGCTGAGTGGGGGAGTTGCATCAGAGAGCACTTCCTTTCTCTTTTCCTGTTTACATCCTTTCATCTCTGTGTGTGTTTTAATCTAATTCTCCTTTGAGTTCTGAATAGACATGTAGAGAATATGCAGGAATCCAGATGGTGCTAACGAAAAATAGTCAGAGAGAGGAAGATTCTTCTGCAAATGCTTATTGTCCCTCCCACACGCAAATGTCCAAGAAAGCTCTACTGGTATTAAACAAGCATTGGATGCCATATAGCATGAAAAAGGAATGACATTCACAAAAGATAAAAGCATGACGATTCCAATTCAGATATAGTTTAAATTTTCTTGCTAATCAAAGCAAGGCATTGATAAATGCCAAAATACAACTAACCCAATACATATTATCCAACAAACTGTCCTTAACTGTTTCTTCTCATGGTGTGACGGGCAGGATGTAGATACTGCAGAAAGTTCCTTCTGTATATGAATTTAAGGAATATATTGTTTAATGAATATGATTGACATATTAAAACTGCATCCCAAGCTAGGCATGGAGGTGCACACCTTTAGTTGCATTACTTGAAAGGCTGAGGTAAGAGGATCACCCTAACTTTTAAGGCACATGGGCTAGGGTGAGACCCTGCCTTGAAAAAAGAAAGAGAGAAAAAGAACTGAACCCCACTTGAAGATTTAAAGAATCCTCTTGTTGGGAGGGTGTGTAATAATGATTTTAATTAGCAATCTCATTTAATTTTCAGTTTCCTTCTGACAAATATGCCATTACCAACTTCTTGCTTGTTTCCACATAGACCTACATTTCTCCTTGGTAAGTTTGTTACTATTATTGATTCTCCAAATTATTATTAATATAGATGTGTGTTAAAGCTATCTCAATTGAGATAACAATTTAAACTTTGTAAGTACTTTGGAGCATATGGCTGTATGATATACTTCTTCACAATTATTCTTTTTAAAAACACTATAGAAATAATACCATTTAGATGCAGGCTCTAGAAAGAACCTTTATTTAAAAAATTGTTTTATTTTATTTTGGAAGGAAAGTTTATTAATGCTCTGGGATATATTTTATAAATTGAGAACTTTGTTTTGTAAAACAAGCAAAGCTGTGCTTTTTGGATTTTCTATATTCCTAGTCATAAAATGGTTGAGTTATTTCGTTACAAACTAAATAAAAGGAGGTTTCCAAAATAGGGGTCACAGAAATGTATTTGTTTTGAACATATGCTGGATAGAGTAAGTCAAATTTTCTCATGTCCTCTTCAAAATTTTGTATGAGCTAAAGGTGAAAATTCTTCATAGGGGCTCTGGTGTTGTCTCTTTGGCCCTAGGCAAATAAAAATTCTATATCCCATCTATATCTCATGTAACATTTCACATGGCTATAAATGAGTCTATGTATGTCAATAGAAGTGGCCTATATTGTAAAGATAGTCTTTTGTGTAACGGAATCCTAAAATAGATTGCCTAGGGATTAATCCAGGGCCTCAATTATACCAGACACCTGTGCATTTTTTTTTTGTGAGATTCTCTTGGCATTTCTCCCATATTTGAGATACATTCGGAGCTTTTCCAATAATGGAGGCTCTTAAACACGGTCATGTACAAGCTAGAAAGAATGAAATAGGGATAAATGTCTTTATGTCCAACTTTCCTTTTTAATCATTGACAGAAACATTCCCAAGGAGCTGTGGAGTTGACTTTCATATGTCTTGCAATCCAAAGTAGAGTCAGATGTCCCTGACTAAACCCCTTAACTCTCAGTGAACGGCGATTACATTGAAAAACATCAACACACGTCTATCCTCAAAAGTTGGAGAACTATCATCTCTGACCTCATTGAGATCGAATTAGCATTTGAATAAATGCAGAGATTATTTTAACAAGAAAGGCTGTTACAGGGTTGCAGAAGTTGCTCAGTGATTAGAAGTACTCGCCTCTAGAGTCAGCCAGCTTGGGTTCAATCGCCCAACACCCATGTGAAGCCAGATACACAAAATGGCCCATGTGTCTGGAGTTTGTTTCCAGCAGCAACAAACCTTGGCACAACCATAATTTCTCTCTCTCTCTCAAGTAAATAAAAATATTTAAAAGTGGATGCTAGAAAAGTAATTAATAAGGCCTGCTATAAGCCATCTCCTCTATTTTCACATTTTTTAGATCTCTATAAAATGCACCTCATTATACCAAATGTTAATTATGGGACATATTACATAGAACATACTGAATGTTGGTAATTCCCACCCAAATAAATATGTAGATAATGAACATAAGTAGGTCTATCGTTGAACATTATAACATATTAATCATAGCTCTGTTGTTTGGGAACGAGAAGGGGGGTGTGTGTAAAGATCACTTACTACAACAGTTGATAAATAGAAGTCTTTATTCCAAATTCCACTTGCTGCCTATTTCACAAATAAAGTTTTATTTAAATCATACCTAATTAATGTAAAATTGTCTATATATTTGGCTGTTTTCAGAATACCATGGCAGTTGGGATGTAAGTGTAATATCTGAATGACTAAAAATATTATTTAGGTCTTTGTAGAAAAATGATGCCAGTATTCTAGAAATAAAATGTTTTATTAGAATGTAGATATTTGAAATCAGGGAAAGAAAAAGAAGGGATATAGAGAGGAAGAAAAGAGGAATGGGAGAGGAGGAGAGTGAAAGGATGGAAAGGAGAAGAGAGAGGGGGAGGGAAGGGAGGAGAGGAAAATAGAGGTGAAGAGGAGAGGGGAGGGAAGGAGAGAAGAGAAGAGAATAGGAGGAGAAGAGAGGAGAGGATAAGGAAGGGGAGGGAAAAAGGGAACAGAGGAGAGAATGGGAGAGGAGAGAACAGGAGAGAATAGGAGGAGAGGAATGAAGAATGAGAAGAGGAAGGGAATGAAAACACGTGATAAATCCTACATAGTCTAGAGAAACTTATCTGGTAATCCTCAGACTTTGTTGTTGTATTTCTGTTCTTTCTCCTCAGTCAGTTTTCGTGTCTGAGCTGGACCTACTTTCAAAATTACCTTGACTATGATTTCTCTGCTTGACATGCTTTGCAAGGGTTAGTTTCTTAAGTAGTCTTTGGACCTTGTAGTATAGAGCAGGTAAGTAAAAGCTGTTTACTTTTGGCAGTCCTTTTCACAATAATTTTACTAATCAAATCCATGGTCCAGATACTGCCAGTATTATGGAAGCTACTAGTGAGACTTCCCTGAAACCATATTTCTAAAATTGAATGTATATACATATCATGTATGTACATTTGTATAAACATATCATGTATGTACATTTGTATATACATATCATGTATATACATTTGTATATACATACCATGTATATACATTTGTATATACATACCATGTATATACATTTGTATATACATACCATGTATATACATTTGTATATACATACCATGTATATACATTTGTATATACATACCATGTATATACATTTGTATATACATATCGTGAACCTTTATACTTTTCCATCTTTTGCTACCTAAGTTTTGGTTTAAGTCTGTGCTATGGAAAACCAAATTTTAAAATCAGTGTTTATATCAGAACAATTAAGCCAACAAAAACATATTTTTTCATTGAAGATACAGTTTCTGAATAAGAAACCACATACCATAGCTTATTACATTTAGTGAGGAATAACCCCCCTCTTTTTTCCTGTCAATATTGAAATATAATCTGTAGCAATCATTTAAAGAGTTTTTGATCCTTATCACTTCCAAACTACATCTTATGTTTTCATATTTTGGAGTCAGAATATACAATACTTTATGGCAGGTTATAAGCACACTCTATACCCTGTTAGACTCCAGTTTGTCCTTAGATATATAATCACTCAGCTTTATTGGAAAATAGTTGACTATATGCCAGGGTCAGGAATAAAGAAAAAAAACAACTTGTTTAAATCCTACCTACCAGTGAGCCAACATCAATTTTCCAAATGCATCTTTTTTTCACCTCAGAGAATGGGAGGATATCAGCCAAGTAGAGAGTTTATTTAAAAGACTGTCATTAACAGCAGTATTTGTGGTTTAAGCATCCAGCTACCTGCACACTGAATTCCTCTGGGTTCTCATTTCCATTAAATCTAACTTTTGTGAAGATTACTTTAGATTAAATCCTAGAATTGACATTTGAGACACCTGTCCAAGGCTGTGCTTAATAAATGATTCAATCCCTCCCCCTGGCATTCTGAGAATTCATCTTGTCTTATGCAGTAAACAGCAAGCACACCAAATAAATTCACCATGTGGCTGCTTTGTTCTAGAAATGAGGGCTGCACAGAGAGTCAATCCACCAAACTTATTATTTGGATAGAGTCCTTTAAGCTAATGATTGAGTCACCTAGCGGCATCAAGTACCCATTTACTGGCAGGTGTTAGAATCTGCATTAATGACAGGGTAGGAGATAAGCAGCCCATAGAGCAGAAATGTCTGAATGCAGATGCCCATGCTGTTTGGCGTGGCTTCCCAACCTGCCTTGGCAGTGGCCACATGGACTCAGTCGGGGAGACAGCACCTGCACTCTGCCCACTTACCCCTTGATGGGAAGGGGGAAAGAGCTGCCATGTCCTACGGGAGGGGAGAGCTGAGCAATCAGACAAATCAGATGTCCCTGGTTTGTTTTAATGAGGCACACTCTTGGTGTCAAGACAGCTGGTTTGTTCATTTATCCTTCAGTTGCTGGTTCATTTCATGTCCTCGGAAGTTTCTAAAATGAGCATGGCTCTTAAGTGAGTCTTGAGAAAGAGCAAGACAGAGGATGCATGTTAAGGGGAGAAGGCTTGTTCTTAATTGTTTTTATTTATTTGCAAGGAGAGAGAGAGAGAAAGAGCGAGCGAGAGAGAGAGAGAGAGAGAGAGAGAGAGAGAGAGAGAATGCATCCCTAAGCCTTTTGCCATTATAAACAAACTCATGATGTATACACCACTTTGTGTATCTGGCTGTAAGTGGGATCTAGGGAACTGAGCCTGGACCATCATGCTTTGCAAGCAAGCAACTTTAACTGCTGAGCCACTTCTTCAGACCTAAGACTTGCATTTGCAGTTCCTGTTGAAGTTTTCTAGGATAATATGGTGGCTTCGATCATATATGTCCATCAAAAACTCATGTGTTCTGAATGTTTGTTCTGCAGGTAGTGGCAGATTTGGTGGTGGAGCACTGCTGAATGAGGTGTGTTGTTGGAGGTGGGCTTAGGAGTCTTTTACATAGTTCCAATTTGCTAGAGCTTGGCTGATATTCTCACTGCTGTTTTCAACTGCTGTCGCACAAGCAATGTCCGTTCTCTGCCCATGCTGCCATGAAGCTCCTTTGAGAGGATAAGCCCAAATAAGTCATTTCCTCCAACTGCTGCTTTTGTTCAGGTGTTCTGTCCCAGCAATGAGAAGGTGACTATAGTAGGTAAGTCACTTAAGCATCCTCTGGGTCTCATTTTATTCTTATCTATTAAAAAATAAGCTCAGATCCTCTCTGAAGTTTGCTTGTAGAGTTAACTCTCCATCAATTATTTCTTTTCCTTCTCTCTTCCTGTATGATACAGAACAGTTGCTACCTTCCCTCCTCTCCTCCTCTCCTATACCAGGGCCCTGCTGGGTACTGTGGTCATTAACCTTCCCACCCTTGGCCTGAGTCCACTCAGTCTCCTGCAGGGGACTTTCTGTTCATGTCGTTCTCAGGTCCTTGGCATATCCAACTGAATGCTCTTCTCTCAAAGTTCCCAGAAGCATCTATCCAGAGAGCCATTCTTGACTCATTTGGGTTTTCTGGAAGAGTAACTATGAGGCTGGAATCTGATGATGGACAGTTAATTTAATGAAACAGAAAAACCAACTCCAGCTGGGGAGAGAGGAGGATCCCCAGGTGATGGTTGGCACACATGAAGACCACACTCTAAAGGTGGGCAGCACCACTGTATGGTGGGAATACAACCCTGCATTGAGACTTTGGAAAAGAGTCTTGAACAGGAGAGGTGATGAAGCTAGGGAAATCCACATCTGCTTCTGAAAAAACATTGGCTCATACTAGAATGTTTGCTTGGGTTTTAATTCCCTTCCACTTCAGTTCTGTCATATTTGAAGACAGAGCAGCCTTCATTTTGGCTTCAGAAAAGAGGAGAAAGATGTGTTGGTATTGACAGCTGCAGGTTTATCTGATTGTACCTATTGAACTTGTCAAGCACAAGGTTATGCAAAGATACTGATAAGGTCCCTCTTCTTTGCACAATGTCTTCCTGTCATCTCTCTTCTCACTGCTCTTTTTCCTTTCATCACTTTCTAATTCATATGGTTTGATACAGCCTGGTCAAGCACTATGTTCTTGAAACCATCAGTGGTATAGCCTAGATACCTAACTCTTCATGCTATTAGCTCACCATCCTACTAGTTAGCGACTAGTTTTTCCAAGTTCACTGGAAAATAATAATCATTTCTATAAGTTAGTGTAAGACTTAAATGAATATTTTCAATAAATTCCCAGAATAAAAACAGACATGATATATGCAGTCAAATTATTTCCATGTAAGAATGAGAACTCTGAGGTTTTTTTTTTTTTTTGGTGTCCACTATGGTTTCCAGTAAGATAATATAAATAGTTGTTCAATATGTATTTATTAAATGTAACAGTGAATGAAATATACTCTTCCCAGGAATTTGTTTATAAACACTAATTCTAACATCCCCTAAATCACCTTCTTGTGGTTTTTTTGTTTGTTGGTTGGTTGGTTGGTGGGTTGGTTTTTTTGAGGTAGGGTCTGCCTCTTGACCAGGCTGGCCCATAGTTCACTATGTAGTCTCAGGGTGGCCTAGAATTCACGGTGATCCTCCTACCTCTGCCTCCTGAGTGTTGGCATGAAAGGCCTGTGCCACCACTCAACTAATTTTTACATTTTTGTTGTTGTTTAAGATTCAAACCATGTGTTATCCTTTCCTCTGAATCAAGTTATGACCTCTTCCTTTCCATCTAAATGTCCAGCTGCCCCTTCTCTTAATTCACTTAGCATATTTTTATCATAATTGCATCTACTTCACCATAGTGATTTCTTGAAAGGAAAGGACATACTGGGTTCAGTGTTTTGTCCTTAAGCAAATAGTCAAGTTCAGGCTCTCAAAAATATTGGTGGAATGATTGAATACATTTGTACAGTTACTCATTTAAATAATATCTTCCACATGCAGCCAAGCTAGCGCCTTGGTGTGGACAGTGTGAACAACATGAGACTATTGCTGATATCCGAAGAAAACCAAAACAATGAACAGGCTAATTTGTGTACCATGGTCATTGCAAGGATCACTGACCCTACACTGATCCTTATATACCTTTCTCCTTTGCAAGATATGATGGTTAAGAAAATGAAAAATGATTCTCATGGTAGAGAATGAACAACTAATACCATGCTCTCATTCATGCATTCCTTCATTTCCCAAGAATCATAAAAATCGGTGCTGCAACCCTAGTTTTGTCTAGTGACTGGCCAATAAGTCAGGATCCTGAACCAGAAAGCTATTAAACCTGACTAATGACCTTTTCTATGACCCAAGATCCATCAGTTCAACAAGCAAAGAAAGTCATCTCTGTCACACCTGCCAGGGATCAGCAGACACTGCAGAAGAAATGACAATTGAAGCATGGGTGCTGCTCTCACTGCCAGGCTGACAGCCTCCTCCAGGGGGATGACAATCACAAACAAGGAGGAGCCTCAAAATGTATCAAAGCAGAAGCTCTGAGGAGATAGAGTGCTTAACAATAAAGGATACTTGTATCACACCCACCAGGGTTCAGGGAACAATGCAGAAGACATTAAGGAAAGAATGTAAGAGACATAGGGTGGGGAGGGGTATCCTCAGTCCTTGTTCACAGGCTCTGGAGACTGACTAGTGCATTCACAGAGAATACCAATAACTCCAGTGAGGAGAGATCTCAGCAGATTGGAGGTGGGGGAGAATATAACTGGATGGGAATATGGCCAATATGCAGTATGCTAATACAGGAAAGTTCTTAAGACATCAAAAAAGATTCTTTGATACTGTGTTTCTAATTAATTTATTTAAGTGTCTGGAAATTACTCATTTACAGTCTGCCAAATTCACTTGTAGCTTCAAGTTTCTATGCATGTGAAATGTATATTACCTGTTTCTGCAGAAGTTATTGGTTTAGTCAGCAGACTAGAGCTCCCTAAGACTCATGAATACACAGTGGATATCTCAATAATCCAGTCTGGACAGCAAAAATGTAACAAAAAAGAAATACTTCTCAAATTTCCTTAAACCAAAACTTCTCCTGAAAATTACTCATCTCTCAGAAATCAAAAAAACCTTGGCTCTTTGTTATTTATTTTCAACCAGATTAAAAAAATATCTTTATTGTAAAAAAGCAAGAAAAATGTTATCAGTCTTTAAAAACTAAATCAAATAGTCCTAAAACAAGGAGGTTGGGTTACTCTAATTCCATTCCCTTTTGGCAAACTGATAATCCTCAATTTACTACGAAACTTTTTCTCCAACTAGTTTGTTTCTAATTGGGCTCCTTTCTTTATTCAGGTCCTTGAGTGATAGAGAAATGGTTTGATCTCCTGACTGATTATTTATTTCATCTCATTTTTCTTCACACCAATCTTCATTTTGCTTTCTTCTTATAATATTTTTTCATTAGATCCACCTTCTCAGAATCATTACAAATTCTTTTGCTATTTCTCATATGTAAAACCAATAAATCCTGACTCACTTGTGCATTATTTTTCTACCAACAATTATATTCTCATGAAAGATAAAGAGACCTACATTTTACTGCCTCCAGATTATTAGCAATTTTCACACATCTTTCCTTTCTCCCTCCCTACCTCTGTGATCCTTCTCTCCCTCCCCTAATTCTATCTATGACACAGACAGCATGGCCATCATTTCCAAAATCAACATTCAATTGAATTTCTTCACCAGCACATCAAGAAAGATAAAGAGAATCTGTCCGTGTACCTTGAGTTTCCTTTAAGCCCATTCTTCCAAATGTCAACTATTCTTTCAGAATGTTCAGTAATTTGAATTACTATTGTTTTGTCTCTGTTATCAAAAGATTGAAAATGAAGTCTTTTGAATTTAAGGGAAGTTTCATATATTGGTTGCATAGGCTCAATTGCTAATTAGATTAATATTATTAATTAATATGAATAGGTTCCTTTAGATTTTATGCCTATGGCTCAAAGACATGTATTTTTTTCTAGTTGATGTAATTTTAAAATCTAGAAATTGTAAATATTACAGGAGAATCTTTTAAAAATACAGAATAAGTATACATATGATAGAATCCATAGTTTGTTAAATAAAAGATGCTCATCTCTGTTCCCCCAAATTATTCTTGTGATATGTCTCACAGACTTGCTCTGACTCTAATGAAACTCTCTTCAATGATTTTATTTATAAAACAATAGCCACAGAGATACATGAAATTTCATGGTTCAGTGATTGCCATCTAACCAAGCCATATAAGATTGAATCATCCAGGGTTAAATAAAACACCTGCTTCCAAATATATATTACCTGAGGTGTCTCTGATTTCAATCACTGGATGAGCCAGCTGACTTCAGAGATGGCAGGACAGATAAAGAATAAGAAAGATTTGAGGCAATGGCTCTGTAACTCACTTAACCATATCAGCAAAAACATTTTATATATAGTTTACAGTTTGTAACAGATCTTCCCAAACCAATCATATCTAAAATTAATTCAATCTCTCATCACCCTTTAAAAAATAAAATTGAACTTTATATATGTTATATAATTCAAACATAAAAATAAAAAAACAGAAATCCCATGTATTTTCCCAAAGAACTTTGACAGATTTTGTTTTTTACATACAGGTCCACTGAGATGTATACCTCATAGTATGTTTGACTTAATCTTTAAGCAAGCAGCGAGTACTTCCCAAGCATCCACTCTGGGTTAATTTACATTGAAAAAAATGCTTCAATGATAAGTTATCTTCTAATTAGTTAACTTCAGGGGCCAAACAAAGATACAAATTTTCTATGAGTAGCAAATATATCCAGTTTAAGCCTCCCTCTTTGGTTCCTGCCTCACTGATCCCATAATTCTATCTCTTCTCTTATCCCACTGTTATAGGCTTACAGGGCTGAAAAATCCCAGAGGTGCAGCTCACTATCATCTGGATATAACTTACCCTCTACTGTAGTTCACGCCTATGGTTCTCTCTTTTGTAATGTGTCTACATGCACTTGGTATATATATATATATATATATATATATATATATATATATATATATATATATATATATATATATATATATATATATATATATATGTTCATACGTGTGTGCATGTATATGGATGCCAGAGGTCAGCAACAGGTGTCTGCAATTGTTCTCCACTATATTTTTTGAGACAGAGTCTCACACTGAACCTGGAGCTCAAAGCTAAAGCTAAACTGCTGCCAGAAAGAAGCCCATCCCCTGCCTTCACCTCCCTAGTGCTGGGTGTATAGGTGTGCATACCACACCTGGATACACATGTGAGAACTGGGACTCCAAATGAAGGGCATTATGCTTGAACAAACAAGGACTTTGCCACTGAGCCATCTCTCTAGACCTTATTTTCCCCTAATGTGTGTAAACGTATGTGTGCAGGTGTGAGCATGCTCATGTGTGGAGGTGCCTATGCACATGAGTATGAAGCAAGAAGACAGTCTCGTGTCATCCTCAGGAATTCTGCCCACCTCTTTTTGGGTCATGTATTGGCCTGGAGCTTGTCAATTAGTCCAGGCTGGCTGGTCAGCAAGCCCCAGGGATCCACCCAGGGACCACCACCTCCCAAAAGCCAGAATTATACATATGTGCCAACATGCCCTGAAAAGGTGCTCATGCTTTCAAGGTAAGCACTTAACACACTGAGCCCTCTCTTACCACTGTGCTTGTGTTGTAGATAGTAAAACTTGCTGATTTTTTTGTCTTGTCATTGCACCTATGTTTTGTAACTGGAGATTAGTCACTTAGAAGTATCTATATGGAGGCTGGAGAGATGGCTCATTGGTTAAGATGCTTTCATGCAGAGCCTAATAAGTTTAGTTCAATTTCCAACTACCCACATAAAGCCAAATCCACAAAGTGGCACATGCATCTGGAGCATGTTTGCAGTGAATGGAGGCCCTCACAGGCCCGTTCTCTCTGTCTGTCTTCCTTGTATCTCTGCTAGCAAATAAATTAAAAAATATATATTTTGAAAAGTATCTGTATCATGTATTTTGGTTTCCACAATGGACACAGACATATTATATTAAAATAATAGATCATTTCTATATAAATTTAATATAGTAGTTGCTGAAAGCCAGTAAAAACTAAGGATTAAGTCTGTGAACAAGTATCATGGATGTAGTTGACATAATTTAAGGCAGTTAATTAAGAAAAGAAAGCAATTCAAAGCTGGGCACTGTGACTCATGCCTATAATCTTAGCATTTAGGATGCTGAAGCAGGAGTTTTGACATGAATTCAAAACCAAGATGGGCTACCTAGACATTTTCAGGTCAGCCTGCATACCCCTGTGCAACACACACACACACACACACACACACACACACACACACACACACACACACACACACACACAAACACACAGAAGAAAAGCTACACTAACCTAAGAAAGAAAGCAAATAGGATAAATATATCAAAGCAATGATGGTTTATTACTTATCCATAGTCTTTGATGAACATACACATTACTATGTGACTCTTATTCTAGCTAAAAGAAACATAAAAAAAAAATCTCCTGAGCTATCTCACACAAGAAACACTCTTTCTTCTTCTGAGTGAAGAAAAGAAAAACGTTTGGGACAGCACAAGGAGTTAGTCCACGTAGGGACACAGCCAGAGACAGGCATCAAGAAAATTGAATTCCTTAACCCTGTGACCTCCAAAACCAAGTAGGAAAACTCAATCCAGTGCTTGTGTTCATGGAACAACAAGGGGAAGTCTCTGCGTAGTATAAAAGCACAGGACCCTGTGAGCCTTCCAAAGTTGACTGTCATGTGCAGCACGCAATAATCTAATTCACATTAAAGTACAGGTTTAAATAATGAAGATCCTACTTCTAATAGGTGCCCAGAGAACAGGCAGTCATAATGTACTCTACATAAGAAAATTAAATTTGTTCCATCATATATTTAATTTTACATTGATTTATATCTATCTCCTTCATGAGTTACCAAAAAGGCCACTCACACAATAACAAACCTTATACAATAAAAATGTCCGCATTCTCATAAAAATACTTTTTTTTTTCAAATTGAGTTCACCTTAATTCAAGTTTGGTCTGTTACTTTAAAAACTGTGTAATTCATTTTCCTTAAAATATTACTAAATATACAGAGTCCAAAGAAGAAAGAAAATGTACATATTTGTTCTGTAAATAGGAGGCAGAAATATTACTTGAGCATGAGATCTTAGCCTGTGATTACATGATGACATTTAGTCAGTTCTGTAGTAATAGCAATACACACTCATGATCATTTTCAACCAGATCCAATTCAGAAAGCGGAGCTGTCCATCCAGCACCAGCAACCATGATTACAATGATCACAGGGGTCATTCAGTTTGGTTTTCTCTGTGCATATAAGTATGTAACCATATGAATGTGTGTGTTCCCACCAGCTCTGGAATCGGGTGCCAGGGCCTCAGATCTTTTCAGCGTGGACACTGCCCACATTTTCTGCTTCTTCCCTTCCTGCATGTTAACGCTCCATTCATAAGCCTGACATAAGAAACAGATTGCGATTTATCAGTGAAATACAGACTTCAGTGAATGGTAGAGTGTAAGTCATGTGCAAATATTGTCATTACGACTTCCATGTCTCTAGCTAGACAATGTTTTTGCTTTCTGCATTTTCATCTTCCATTGTTTTCCCCCTTTGCTCTTTCTTCCATCTCTATTTTTTACAAGATGCATTTCCTCAATATATAAAACAATGGGGTTGAAGATATCTTTTACTTATTTGATTTAGGACATCTTGTTTAAAAATATAATTTTGAATATTCATGTTAATGTGTTGAAAATGTTACACTTCCCTAAATTTCTGGACTCCTGAAATTTCCTGGGAAATTGATTCCTGGGTTTTATGTGAGGGGATCTTATGTTTTATCTTGACCTCTTCTGCACAGATAGAGCTGAGATTCTTAGTTTTAGGCCAGGGAGAGTCCACAAGGGTCAACAATCCTGGCTCTTCATTCTGGCTCCTTATAGATGACCAGAAGTTGCAGTCTGTTCAGTCTGAAAGGCAAATATACCCCTGCGCTTCTTGGTTACACAAAATAATTATTTTCTTATTCTCGTTTTTCTACACCTTTTTCCTCTCCTTCTATTCTTACCTCTTAAATAAAAAAACTATTCCTTCTGTATGTAGTGATTTTTGTTTTGAGTCCAGTTTTCCCTTTATAAAATCAAGAAGAACAGGGCATGGATAAAGAGTTTGGCAAGAGTAAAAACAAAGCAAAATACTACAAATAGCAGGAGCATCCGGCTGCTCTGTGGGAAGGACAGGGAGAGTGAGAAGCTTCAGAACACCTGATATGATACTTGGACTTTCTGAAGTGAGAAAATGGTAATGAAATAAATTCTATCAGCTTTTATCTCTGTGTCTATAAAAATCATATACGGGATTGGTCCCAATGCATCTCAGATTTATTTATTTAAATTGTTAAAAATTTACTTTCTAGGGTGCTATTAGTAAGAAGGAAGGTCCTATGTCAGCACATTCTGTAACACGAGCTGAACCAACCTTCATAGCCTCCTTGTTCATAAAAGCTGCTAAATCATTACTTGATTTGCATATGCATACCATATCTACCTTACTATAGAAATTCAATGTATCCCTATTACTTGTACCAGGATTATAAAAATAAAAAGTGATTTGCATATGGCAAATGAAGTTATAAATACCTGTGCTAATTCATTTTAATTCCAAAGGCAGATCGGATATTTTTTTTGTCAAACAACAGTAATAATTTTTAAATTTCTACAATACATGGGTGGTCATATATATTGCAAGAAAATTAATATTAATAGATAATAATAATGTAAATTTACTACATGTATCTCAGTCTTTTAAGACCTTTAGATATTTTAACTTGTTTGGATCTTTAACCCTATGACCCAAACTTTATTTTCTCTGTTTAGAGATGAGGAAAATGATTCACAAGAAATCATCTTTCATGAGTCCCCACCACAGCTGTCAGCTCTGGAAACTTCTTCCTGTCTTAAACATTCTCAGGACACTTCCATCATGCCTACAAAACATGCTAGATGCCATGAAATGTGCAAACGCTCTTGCTTCCACTCTTAAAATAAAATATCTCTGTAGCCCACAGAAAAATGTCCAAGTTTCTTCAGATATTTAAGAAATAGTCATTGTGATATCAAATATTACATGGAAATTGGTGGAAAATTAGCCTCAACACCAAATCAATGCACCTTTTCTTTGCCTATTTTCTGACCCAAAATCATGACATATGTATGATTTAAGAACTATATATGAAGCTATTGGTAGTAAAGTAAAAACAAGAAATATTATCATGACTTGAAATATCAAAATGTAAGATTATTTTGATACTTTGTATATGCGTGCTTGAGGCCTTCAGTTAAGTTGCTATTAGCTTATGATTCCCTTGTTGAGAGCATCAGCATCTGAGTTCTGAGGATCATGGTTTCTTATCTTATATATGCTTTTTTCAGGAATAAAAAGAGCTTCAAAAAGCCTTTGTCAACAGGATGGAGTAGCGCAGATTGGCACTGGATGGAATGAGACGTTGTGCACTCAATTTCTGCTGTTGGCATGTTGATAACAGGAAGCAGCCTGTAATTGTCAGGATGGTGTTATTATTTGCCATTTGTTAAATGGAGCATTAGCTTGGCTTAGAGTCTCCAGCACTGCTTCCTTTAGGATGGTGAGAACATTTGGAGTTTGTCAGGCAACATGGATACATTTATCAATGGATATTTTCTGGGTCACTCGGGTGAAGGTTAAAAAGAAAAATGATTGTAATGCTGGTGAGAGTTATGTTCCTTTGGAAGCCCTCATTCTGAACTCCAGGTCCTGCAAGCAAAGGCTGTAAACAACAGCCTTGAGTCCAGGTTTCCAGGGAACACTTTCCCCAGTGCTCCTTCCTTCTGACCCAACATTTATCTGAAGAAGGAGAACAGGAGTTCATGTCCTTGGATCCTTCAAATTGCAGCCCAACTTCCAGATAGGCTATCAATTACTGCCAGTTTATAAGGCAAAATGGAAAGGTATATAGCATCTTGGAAACAGAGAGAGAAAAAAGAAATGAAATAAAGAAAAAGCTAAGAAAAGAAATGGTGAATATGAACCTATGAAATATTAATATTCATGTGTTTTATGATGGCCTTTAGTCAACTTTCTTCAGGTCTCTGATGTTGAGCTCCTGCTACCACACTGATAATTAAGGAAACAATATGAAAGACTATTTGTTGCCCATGTTACATTTTGAGGATAAACTGCACTATTCCTTCAAGATGAAGCCCATGGACTGGTGTGCCTGCCTGGAAACTTTGTGTTCATGTGAATAACCTGAAAGTCTTTTTCAAAGCAGATTGCTGAGCCAATCCCAGAGTCTCAGACTGAATTGCTCCAGTGTTCTGAACAAGAAGTATCAGTTTAGGAGGTGTGTAGTTGGGGACAGGCTTATGGGTGGCACAGTCAGTTCTCCTTTGCTAGAATTCTGCTCACTCTCCTGTTTCTACCTGTGTGGCAGAGGTGATGTCCAGCTCATGCCATGCTTTCCCCCCCATCATGAAACTTACAACTGTAAGTGAGCAAAAAAGAAGAACTTTTCACCCATCAGCAGCTTTTGGTCAGGTGCTTTGTCCCAGCAACAAGAAGGTAACTGTAACAGTTGCTCTGAAAGAAAGTGCAATACTTAAATTTCAAACAAGCTCCCAAGCAGGGCTGGTGGTTCTGGTCATGGGAGTGCATTTTAGGAAGGAGCCCATGTGTAAGAATCTGTCAATTTAACTTCAAAATCACTTTGTTCTTTACTTACAATAAACAATTCCAATGTTTCTTAATCTTTTCCTCCCACAAATAAATAAGAAAAAATGTATATAAAACACATGTCCAATCCAGCACATAGCAGGCATAGTACAGCAACTGAGTCCATGGGTAAAAATTGCCTTTGCAGTGTACTGACATATTTTAGAAGAAAATGAGGGATGGTAGGTTGATAGGCATGCCTGACATTAAAGAAAAGCTTATCCGTGCCTAATGAAATGGAGAATTTGTTTAAGAACAATTCACATGCATGGTTTTATGACCTGCCAGTGAGTCAAGTTCATGAAGTCCTGAGCTGCTGGATAAATGTGTGCGAATAAAGTACAGTAGGTGATAAGAGAGGCAGATGTCATGTAAAATGCTGACCCGCTGTCTACTGTCCTCAGACTTAGAGGACAAAGTGCAAGGCCCAACCTTTCCTTGATTTTTTATTTTTATGATATGTTCATCGTCAGTCTTCCAGAAGCTCACTCTAATCTATTGCAGCCACATGTTATTTCAATAAAGAGCCTTATTTCAAAATATGATATACGTAAAGTTGTAGAAGATTCTATAGTCTAAATACTTCTCAACTGGGAATGTATACCCCACAGAGGACATTTAGTGTTATCTAGAGACATGTTTGATGGTGGGTGGGTAGATGCTGACTGGATCTGCTGGAGTGAGGCCAGGGATTTGCTAAATATCCTATGGCAAAAGGACATCCCCTATCCAAGAAGAATCAGCCATCTAAAAGTGCCATAGCGCCAAGGCTGAAAAACCCTGGTGGCACTCAGAAAATACACATATTGAGGACAATCTATCTGTACTCCTGCACAGTCACAGGTATGAAAGGCACGTGTTTGTAGTAAGGAAGCATAGGACCCCTGTTTACAGAAAATTTTCACACACTAACTCTACACTTAGGCAACTCTAGCATCGTCAATAAAATGAACACATAACAGATAAATTACTTTTACACAGTTTACTTCTCAGCTTTGCTGAAGTTTTTCAATAGATATTATTTCTATAAAATTCAAAAGAACCCATTTGGCTCTTATATTAAAATACCCAGAGCTGGCAGGATAGCTGTCAGGATTGACCACCAAATTTTTATAGTGTTCAGGATACACCTCACTGGTAGAGCATGTGAAGACCAAGGTCCTGGGATCAATTCCCAGTACTGGAAAAATAAAAAGAAAGAACAAAAATTTCTGCAAAGACATTTTTTCCCCAAATTTTACCCACGCAATTCAAATTTATTTTTTTTGTAGTAGACATATTAAAAATTTTAAACACAGCTTAGCCCAATGAAAGCCTTTTGAATACATCACAACAGAGGGAGAAGTTATTTGCTTTTATTCATTGTGGGTGAGGGATGGGAATATGCCTTAGTGAAAAGAAAATCAATATTTATGTCATCCAAGAAATCTGACTAATGCTAGGAATTCCAGAATAGGCAATTACATTTCAAATGCAAAATTTAACAAAATAGCAGTATAATACAAGGAGCAATAGAGGGGAAATCAAAGATATTTCCAACAGCCTGTTGATATCAAGCTTTCTCACCATCCATTTTCAAACACTACTTTAGGTATTTGTAAATTCAAATTAAATAGTAGGGTTGATGAACGAACTAAAAATGACTTAAAGGTATCATCTTCCAACATATCATTCTTGACTTATTTATAACTATAAACAGTGGCAGCTTGATGTACTTTAACAGAAAGCTTCAGGGAATGGATGTGTTCATAGGGAAATTTGCCAAGCTCATTCAGTAGTATTTAATATACCACAAGTAAAGAGGTTTTTTTTTTAATAAAACACACTCATTTCTTACTTTGATTTTCAACACATAGTTATTAGACTAAAATGTCTCCCATTGTAGAACTGAAAAGAGGGTGTGAGCCAATTAAATCAGTTTCATTTGGAGTTTTTTAAGTTATAATATTTGTGCAATTAATAGGATGAATCATTACAATAACACTTATCTCAATTACAGGATTCTAAGTAAGAAATATTAGCAGGGTCCTAGCACTCTCTAAATAACTTCTCTTAATGATAATTTTGCATGTCTGTATATAAATCAATAAACAGATCAATCGATTGATTCTATTAAAGCCACAAGTCACTTTTTATTATGTAGAGAAAAATGTATGATAAATTATGCTTGATTTGTGTGTTCACTCTATCTATCAAAGACATTTTTCTCTCCCTTGTGGCACACCAGTCACCCGTTTAAGATCTGGCCCGCAATTCTCTGAGCTTTCCTATTAGATGTTCAATGTCTCAGGGAACCTCACTAGCTGGGCAGGAGGCTATTCCACAATACATTTGATTATTGCTTAAGGAAGCTACTGAAAAAAAAATCAGATTTCCAGAGAGAAGAGAGCATGAGGTTTAGAACCAATCTCCCAGATATAGACACATGAGCTCTTTCATTTATTGCTCTCCTGACATGTCAAAGATGACAGTTATGCTTGTCACTCCCTCAGCATTGCTATATGGACTGCTGACCTTACGTACATATGACAGGCAAAGAATCTGGTTGCCAATGGATATTTACAATGCAGACAATTCTATGACGACTGCCAAAACTAAAAATATCAGTCAGAAGCTATCTCTTGTCTATTTTATATGGCAAAATGCTGTAGATATTGAACACATCTGGACTTTTGAAAGGAGAAATTTATATAGAAAGTTATACATCTTTTCATTCCATCTATTTGTGAGGTCTAGAGTTTTACAATTCAATGTGAGAACACTGAAAAAAACAATGTCACGGATGTAACTTTACAAAGTAAAAGCAATTGCAAATGCAGTGATCAGAGTAATCCTAACTTGGAGTACTAGCAAAACCTCTGGACTCAGTTCTTATAGCTTTGGTTCTAAATGTCAAGAAAATGAAGTGGGAATTACTACTAACACAAAGTCAGGAATTCTGAGCTTGTCATTTCAGGTTATGTATTCTGTTCAGTATCCTCTGGATGTATTTATGATTTTTTCCGCCTTCAATATTCAGTTTTCTGTAAGGAACTTGTCACAAGGTGGTTGTAGTATTCTAGCCAATGCCTACATCCTATTGATTCTAAATATTCTTTCATCCTAAATCTCCCAAATTCCATCTACTAGACACACTGCACCTCACCCTGGATTTGTAGGCAGATATAACAGCACAGTAAATGGCCAAGTTGGTGTTAGAACAGTTGAACATTCATTAGAAAGTCAAATAAGTCCTCTGTCATTTAAAGAGACAGGAAAGACCGACATTAAAATACAGTTCATTAAAAGTGCCAAAACATCTGGAGAGTACTCTAATTTATACTGGAGTGCCTTCAGAAATATAAGAACTCCTAACTAAACACAGGGGAATTTATAAGAAAAAGGCTTTGGGTTTTGTAACTGAAATGACGTATCTATTTTTTTTTTGTTTTTATACAACACTGTCATATATCAACCTAACTACCCTTCAACACAAACTCAGTTACGGTTTTCTAAAATAATTGTTTTCTCTTTGCCTTTCGATTTTCACCATACTATTTTGCTAGAATACATATTGACAAATAGTTCAAGGAAATAAGTAAGCTAAAATAACCTCCTTTAACCTTCTTGGTTAACTTTATGTAAATGAAAATATAGAGGAATACAATTCAGTAAAGCTTACAAGTGTTAGTATAAAAGTATGGACCAAGCCAAAGAAGCTGCTGGCTACAATAACAAATGTCCCTTCTTGTCCTTGCCAAGTTATGGATGTCAAAAACAATGACAAACACCAATTACATGTTCCTCTCCAACATTTATTCGAGGGCTATGTATTTACATGATGGCTCACAATAACATTGGCCTTCACATTCTTCATTCTACTGAAGAGATCTCTGGATGGTTAAGTGGCTGCTCTTTGTAAACTGATTCTTTCAGTTGGCATTGAGGAATGTGTGAATCAGGGTTAGATACATTCCATTTTATGAGTACAAAATCACTTAGGAGAAAAGAACAGGGACCAAAGGCTGCTTCCTTGCAGTATCTGTTAACTAGTAATGCATTACTCTTCACTCCCTTAATGTGTCTCTTTCTCCAGGAACAAAACAAAGCAGCAAAAATTGATTCTGCTAATAGATTAAATGCACATTTTCAAATTTTATTTAAACAGTGAAGGTTTTCTTGTGTACCAGTCCAAAAATAAATCCTTTCTATGTTTTCTCAATTATTCAAACTTCTAGTGACTAATGTCTACTCAACTTGAATTAAATCATATATCTCCCTCTTCAACTCTAAAGAGTTTACATTGTTTTAAAGGACAGAGATTTTTTAGTAACACTTTCTTAATACAAATGCATGCCTAGTGCCTTATCCAGGACCGTTAATGAATTCATGAGATGAGGCATTCGGTAGACCTTCGTGTAGATGATTGTCACTTTCATAGTTCATTTGCAGTGTAATTTACATTACAGTTGAAAGAGTGTTAGCTGTTTGTATGTTACTCTCAACATTTTTGCTTACAAACATAATAAAATTCATTATAATCTATCATCAAGGCCACTGTTACCTAACTCAGTGATTGATGGATTGATCAAATGGCAGATTCATATATTCAGTGTAGAGGTAGCAACTACTATTTATATACTCATAGTAAGCACTACATAGATGACTGGTACCAGCTACGGACATATGGTGTGGGAAGCCCAATGGCCAATTGTCTCTGCTAACTTGGGCTGACTTCAGCCTACTCAACTTTACATTGGTTGGAAATAGTTTTCTACGTATGAGTATTAGCAACAACTGAATTTCATATTCATATTTTTTACATGTCTCCTTGTCTAATTCAAATGTTCCCCTCTATAACCTTATTTTAGTGCTAAGGAAAACTCATAATGTAGTTATAAAACATTTATTACTATAGGAGATAATATTGCATTCATTCATATTTATATTCAGAGCAGATATTCACTGACTGCATACTCAGAATAAATGGTTTGTTTATATCTGCTATCAATTTTTATTGCCACAATCTCTTGTTTCAAGAGCCACGTGGTCAAGATGTCTAAGGGAAGCAAAGACCATTCCAGCATCCAATCACCAATGTGGCAGTCAAGTCAAATGGAAACGGATAGAATAGATAATGTAGGCATGACTTACCCTGGCACACAGGAATGGGGAAAAGGACTGTTTATACCAGTAATGATTTAGGAGAATTGACACCCCACTCCCACCAATAGGCTTTCTCCTGAGCCTTATGAGTTTACTTGCATCCCCAAATCAACTTTATTATTTAGTATTTATTTCTAAGGAAACTTTCTAAGCATACGACATGATTCTGGCAGTTGAAGTAGTGTGCAAATCATTGCCCACTGTTCCATGAGTACAGCAAAAAAGACTCACTATTCACACATCATACCAATTATTACCTACTATTTACTGAGTACACCAATCATTACCATCCACAGAGTGCACCAATCATTATTCACCATTCAGTGATTATACCAATCACTACCCACAATGCATTGAGAACCAAAGCAAAGCATTGTAAGCAAGGTTGAAAGAGCTGACAGATCCCAGGTGAGTAAATAAGGCTGTCTTTTGAATACAGTATAAATAAAGCTCATTCACTGGCATTTCTGAGTACTTGGTTGGAAGACTTAAATTTGTCATAGTTTAAACACTTTCAGAAAGATAAACATCACCAGTAACATCTGAATAAGCCCAGGCATTATACAAAAAAAAATCTATTAATAAGTTGATAGCGATTAGGAGTAAGGTAGCCCCATTTTGTGAGCAGACAGTCAGAGTTGCAGATCCAAAAAGAATAAAGAGATGTTTCAAGAGCCTGACAGAGGCAATAAGTATAGGGATTATATAATGAGTCCAGAAAGCAGAACCTGGGAACTAAAAATCCAAAGAAGCCCTGACCTCCCAAAGACCAAACCCCCTAATTTATGCTGACTCACAGGACGTTGGATGGTTTATACAAAGTAACCAATCCTCTGTCTAACATATCAGCCTATCAGGAGCCTCCCATATACACTCAAAGTCACCAACCCAGTAGAATCCGATTTATTGCCTAATTTACATCCACCAGAGTATCATGTCATCAGCAAATCAGAAACTTTGTATCTTGGAATTCTAAATAAAATGTGAGGCACTTTAAATCTAAAACCTGCCAAATTAGAAGTAGGCAAGAGACTTTGAACATATTAAATGCTTATTTTAATACTTAAGAAATAACCAGAAAGTGTTCTATGGAATCTCATATTGATATTTCCTTACTTCGTCACAGTATATGTATATGTTATGAATAAATATGCTGATGTAGTATTAGGACATGATAGATGCTATGCTTTGCATTTGTATTTTATTTTTATCACAAGTAATATTTCACATTGCCTTATTATCATAGGAATATGTCCTACCAAGAAATTGTGCCTAAGCCATTATGCTAAAATATTGCAACTACTATATCTTAAATTGTTTTCCTATATGATTCTTCTTGCCTAGAATAAAAAGAGTGAATTATGTCCTCTTGATGTAATATTTACTTTAAATTCTATATATTATCATGTATTTACTTTCTGAGATTGTTTCTTCCTCCTATGATCCTCAAACATAAATATTTGTATTTATAGTAGCTTCTAGGTGTTCAACAGTGCACATCAAAAGGAAGAAATGATAGATTAAGAACAAAATTTAGCTTCAATATCTGTTATGATTTGACTGTGGAATGTTTCCCGTGGGCTCATGTGATAGAATACCTGATCCCCTACTGACAGTGCTGAATGGGAAGCTGGAAGAACCTAGGTAGTAGGAGATTGCAAACTTGCTGGCGGATGTGGGATACTAGGAGCTGGCCTTGAGGAATCTTAGTCTAGTGCAACTGACTATGAATATAATATGACCAGATGCCTTTTGCTCCTGTCAACCTGTCTTTTCCACCATGGTGGACTGCGTCTCCTACAGAATGGTAAGCCAATATATAGCTTTCCTCCTATATGATACTACTCATCAGATACTTTGTTACAGCAAGCAGGAAAGTAAGTAATGCAATATCCATGCAAAGGCAAAACAGGTTGTGATTGTGTGAACATAAGGATGTCCCCCTGGTTTTGCCCACTTTTCAGAAACTCCCATGTACTAAGAAGAAATAGGTTTTTCCTAGCAGTTTTGTGGCTGCTAGGACCATAGGAAGTCCCATTGTGACTGTTGATCCCAATATGAGAGAAAACTTTCCGAACACAATTTCAAACCCTATGATTGAATTCAGTGTGTTTTTTTGAAATATTAAATATGATGAATAAGCTGATAGCATTCATGCTTTGCCGGCAAAATCGATCTCTTTGAAAAGTCAGATGTACTGAAAAGGCCAGGTAAGATGATCACTTATAAATCAAACTTAGGAAGCCCTCTTTATTCATGGACAGGTGATTAGATGACTATGATACGTGTGAGTATCATTCTCCTTCTTCAAGCTATGGTGAAACACCTTGTCAGGTCAGAAAGGAAGGTGAGGATATCAGGTCATTGTTTTGATTCATGAACATAAATCCTTGTTAAGCCATTAAGAGTGACAGTTTGTCCTTGAAAAAGCAAGGATTGTTACTTGAAATTCCTTACATGAATTGGTCGCTTTTTAAAGGGCAATGGCTTAATAGGTAGAGAGAATCGAACAACTGTGTTTGAATTCTTTTTTACAAGACCAATTCTATTTAACCAAAAATAATAATTTAAATGGAGTCCAAGATAATTTTCTGTATCTATTTATTGCTAGAAGCAAGGGTAAGGGAAGGAATGATAGACACAGGAGGATATTTCAGTGTGAATTGAAGGGTAGAAAAAAAATGGAAAGATAAAATCAGGGCAAAGAAAAGGTAAAGTAGCCAACCCTAAGTCCACAAATCAAAAAAGAAATATGTTGTAAGAGGAATGAATACTTGTGCATTCAAATAAAATGTTGCAAAAGGAAGTGATAAGTATTGAAAACTAGGCTATTTTATATATTTGATTCTTTGGCAAGTTGATTTTACTAACTTGTTTTTCAAATAATCAATGGGAATGGAACATAGCAGAACATTAGCTCACTGTACAGTTTCTGAATGTTCTTTTGGACAAAATTCCAAACGATCCTTGGAACAGTTTATGTGACTTTATGGGGATCGGATCAAAACACTCAAAGATAGATGAAGGACAGGAGGTCAAATTGATCTGGGTGGGGTAAAAAGGGGGGATTTGTTCCCAAGGTTACACAGGGAGAAAATTGTCGTAAATAAATGAAAAGGGTATGGAACAAAGAAATTAGGAATTTGGTAAGATTTAATGATTGATGTGACATTGATGACCTCTTAACATGGAATGATATTCACATCACATTACATAAGAGTAGAATTTTTAATGGCTTTGGTCACTATTGAAACATTCATAGTGCCCCATTCAAAGAAGATACCATATTACAAAAGACAAAATGAAAAGCAGAATTTACTTACCTTTACATTCTGTTTTGCTTCAATAAATATATTTTTATTTCGCAAATAAATGGAATTAGACTTATGAAATCCCATTGTTCTAAAATTGTTTGCAAACCTTGAATAGACTTTTGGTATCCTTAAATGCAGGATATATATATATATATATATATATATATATATATATATATATATATATATATATATATATCCCTTCTTGTAATCTGACTCATACATTGGCTGTAAGGTTGAGACCTAACATGGATTCCCAAAAAATTGGCTGAATATGCTCATCCTGCTTCTGAAACTTTTGGAGTCATATGTTATAAACAGTATTTGGCCTTGTCCTGCTGAAGGCCACATGTCAAGGTGATGTCAGTTACATCTGCATCTAGGAATATATGTTGCTAGGCAGTGGACACATGGAAAAGTCAGCAAAGTGCCTATGACATGATAGCTGAGCAGTGATTATGACAAGTACATAATAAAGCAGAAGCTGTGCTTGCTAGATCCTTCTGAGGGAAGGTAAGTAGAGATAAGCATACTGGACTTGAAAAAGAGGGAAGTTACTTAGGGGCTATCCTTAGCATAAAGACTTTGGAAGATCATGAATGGTTAAAAAAGCTTGCCTAACCTCATTTTTTGTCAATTTTATATATAGCTTCTAGACATCTCAACAAGCTTTTTAGCTTTACTAGAATTTTAGTGTAGTGGCCTTTTGGTTTAATAAAACTTGTACTAATCAACATTTTAATTTGGAATATTCCCCTTAGTTTTAAGTCCTTCTAATTTAGTTCACACTGTTGAAATAATAAAATGCCATCCCACTGTGATCTACTTTAATGTACATGGCAATAGGTATATATAAATATACACATACATATACAATACATATAAATACTTACATATATGTATCAAATATTTGTATGTACAAACACATATGTAACCTTTCCAGTAAAAATAGTCAATAAAGGAAAGAATTTTGCTAAAGAAGTAATATGATATATACATAAATCAGATCATCACAATGCTCATAAATATGCAAAAATATGTGTCAAGAATAAAAAACACAAAATCTTTTAAACATTTTAAAAAATGAAAATAAAACACAAAATTATCTGTAGAAATATTCTGGTACACTGTGTCATTAAGTAGGATTTTTTTCCTTGAATATAAACTGTTCTCTACTACTATTTTTGGGAAATAAGGTAAAGAGATGAAAAATAAATGTTTCTGTTACAAAAAGTACTGAAGGGTTTGTGGGTATGGTCTGAATGAAAACTGTAAAGACAGAGATCTGAAGATATTCCATGGATTGATGGAGAATATCTCTACTCTCTACTGCTAACAACAAGGGGCGCTTAGTGTGATAAGGTGATCCTCTAAGGCCCTCCTGAGACAGCTATGTTTAGATTAAAAAAAAAAACCTAATGAACTAAGAAAAATCAGCTGCTATTTGAGGAGAGGCCTCTTTGAATGAAAAGACCCATCACTAACTTGATGCTTCAAGGGGAAAGCAGCAATCCAAGGAGAAATGAAGGAAGTGAAGGTTTCCACATACGTTATTGAATATAACGTCCCCCGTGACTCCTTCCATTGACAACTTTTTTCCCTGTGGTTTCTCTTATTTTCTTCATAGTGTTCTTCACACAGAGTATAATATTGATTGCTTATTTCTCATTCATTATTGAACCCCACCTACAAGAATGTAAGCTTCATGAGAATAGTTTTGTCGGCTTGATTATTGATATATCCTCATTACCATAGAAATGTTGCAACAGGGCAGTTACTCAATAAATATCATTGGGATGAATGGATGCTATTATGAGGAATTGAGGAACAGGGGAGACCAGAGAAGCTGAGGTCAGCACCACTTTCATGTCTAGCAGATCCTGTAGTGCTGGAGGGACAGCACGTGCTGAGCATGAGTTAAATGCTCTACATGGATGAGAACAGTGTCGAGAAGATAACAAATGCCATTAAGCATCTCTTGCTTTGGTGAGCGCAGGTACAAGCGAGGGAAACTCTTTAAGACTGTGGACTATGAACTGGACCAATCAAACCTCAGGGAATCAAAACCAAAGAAACAAAATCTTAAAGGCTATGGCTTATTGGAGGGTTTTGAGGGAAGGGAGAACTGGGAAAATGAAGTCAAATAACGCCAGTAGTGACTAGGGTAATATGGCCTGTGACGTTATCCTGTGTGGAGATGAGCTTGGAGATGCTCACGGGACGCAAGAGCATTCCCACTGACACAGCTGCTGCACCGGTTACGGTGAGGCTTTCTAGCTTGCACCTACTATTTACCATGCGTCTTCAGAGGTTGAAAGTTTCTGTGTACAGCATAGACCTAAAGATCTTTATTAGATGTACCAGCGTATCCATCAGCTGTGGTTTCTTTGTTCCCTTCTGTTCTCTAGCTATGGCATGGCGTCCATGGGCTGGCAGGTGAGCTAGATAACTGGTGCTAGGTAAAGGAGCCTTATTTTTATTATGGCAGCTTGCTATTTTTGTAAGATGGTGATTGGGTTATTAAACACAAAGTACAGTAGTAACTGATCTTCCCTTCCAAAAAAAAAAAAGACTGTGGACTATGAAAGTGGGGGGGAAAAGGACAATTAATTTACTTAGAGAAGAGATGAGCTGCCCTTAATTCTCATTAGATGTAACTTTTAATTTCGGAGTTCTAAAGAAAGGTTATCTGATCCATATTTCCTCAGCTGTGTCTAAGCTATGCTTTCACTGTGCGACAATTGTAGACGGCAAAGTACATCTGTATCATCCTCAGCCTCTCTCGGCTCATAGTCTGGAAAAATGTCAGTGGCTTATATCTCGTGGGAAATGTTGTAAACATTTTAATTATATACCTTCTGTTTCTGTCTCTTACTTTCTGGAAGAACATGGCTCCGGTTATGTCTTCCCTCCTGAGGGAGACAGATGGAAATGCACAGGACCTCCGATATTGTGCTCACTGCAATATGGACAGAGATGAGCTTGTGTGTGTGTGTGTGTGTGTGTGTGTGTGTGTGTGTGTGTGTGTGTGTGTGTGTGTACATTTTCTGATTTAGGCTAATACATCTGATGATATGAGAAACTGGACTGTCATGATCTGTTGATGAGTAGAAATTCATGTGTTCATCAAATCCCAACTTTCTAGTGACACCGATGGTCCAGAGAGCACTGAATGGCATCATGAAATAGTCATTCTGAATAACTGCTCCTCATTAGAGACCAGGAGATTAAATGACGGGTGAGGAAGCAGGTATTCACAAATACTTCTGAGGAACATCAAAGTACTGTGGGCTGAGAAATAACCCTGTGAGCTGCTAAGGCAGAAATCCTGAAAAATGTGTTTCTAGATTGAACACCTCAGACATTTGAGAATTTAATGCATCATGTCATTTGATGATGATAAAAGAGACAAAAGAAACAATGTTCACTTGTGTGGTGTAACATAATGGAATTTAGACATTGTGTGCTTGCTATGGAATGACTCCCAATCATTCAGTGTGCTGAAGTTTTACGAAAAATGTCAGGTAATTTTAACATACCATGGCACTGTATTATCAAGCTAGCTTGAGCATTTGCGAGAGATACACATGTTGTATATAATGATAAAGAGGTTGTTGTGTGTCTTATTTAAGAGCTTGTCCCAAAATATGCCCAAAGTAGTTCACCTCAGTAGAATATATAAAAATGCAAGAGTGTATCAAAGTTCCCAACTTACTTCTCTACTTGAATGGCCCAGTAGTGTGTCAGATGTGGCCAAACTCTTTAGTCTCTAATACTGTCCTGTCCTTATGACTGCCACATAAATAAGTAATTGTTACCTGAACAGTCCAGCCAAAACGTGATATTCAGTCTTATTTCTTTGCTCTCCTCCTTCTCTCTATTTCATCTACTGACAAAGTATGTTCCCCCTACTTTTAGAATAGTTTTTTTCTCTCTCTATGCAACTGGTATTTGACATTTAAGCAACCAGCAAGTATCGTAAAGTTCCTCAACTCATTTTCAACGGAATAGAACAAGTAGTCTGTTTATAATATAAATGACATTATATCTATGCCATAATTGAAATGTTTCAGCAAGTTCTCTTAATAGGATAAAATTCCAAACTGCTTTCTCTAATGATGTTGCTTCCTGGTACAAGTTCTAGATCTTTCTTCTCATCTGGTTGGCATTACTCATCCTTCTCTGGTCACCTCTCAAAATTCTGTGATCTAAATATACCAGGAGAGATAAATTCACAGAGACTTCTCTCACTGAGGGTGAACACATGCTTTTGACTGATTTGAGAATGTTAAATACTAAATCGTAGCAGGTAGACTGAGGGAAAATTCCAGAATTCAAATTACTATTAAACTGGTGGTAAATTTCTGATTTTCTTTCTTCTGTATCGACTGACATAGACCTAAAGGCAATAAAATTTTGTATACAGAATGAAGACAGAAACAGCTTAGGGAGTTCTGATACACACAGAGGGAGGATCATAAAAGAAAGATAGAGGGGGGAATGGAGGTTCCATGGCTATGTTTCCTTCTCTTTTCCAGTACCACATTGTCACCCCAGAGGATTCTACAGCTGCACTGGCAGCATCAGTGGATGGAAGGAATCTTGCTTCTCAGCAGAGGAAGCGTGTTCCTAGAATCATAAGGGAGATCTCTGCTTCTGATTTTTTTTTACTATGTACCAACATTTTTGTTCAAATTTGGAATACATTGAAGTTCAGACACAATAACAACAAGGTTCTTTTATCAGAGAGCCTGAAATTTCCAGAAAGAGAAGAGATAGCAGGAAGATAGTTCATTCCCATCAGGTTGTGTATATACTCTTGGCCAAACCACTAAGGATGTGGAATCACTAAGAATTCATCTACAATGCAACCATCATGCAGTCATTGACATAAAGCACACACAAATTAATCCAAATAGCATTTTAAACACATTACAAACTGACAGTGGAGCCACCATCCAAAGAAGGCAGATGAGAGCTTTGCTACAGACCTACCTAAGCCAAATAAATGTCTGCTGAAAGAGCTGTGTAAAACAGCTCGTTCTTACTATAAAAAAATATCCATGGCAATTAACTCAAAAGCAGAAAAAGTTCAATGAACTCCTCAGATTTAGAAAAGTCAGTTCCTAGTTCAGCCAGGTAAATGGCTCTGGGCTGGTAGTGGCATAATTCTGCAGAATCATTGAGCAAAACAAATCTGCTAAGATCAGGCTTGGAAGGGAAATCAAGGGAAGAAAGGGCTAGATCCACAAAAACCTTCAAGAACACGCTTACCACAACTGGACTTCCCATTAGGCCCCCTTCTTAAATGTGCCACCTCCTCCCAATAGTACCAGGAGGAATGAACCATTCTGAATAACAGAGTAAAACAGAGATTGGGGAAAAATGAGCAGATCTTCAGAGACTTGAGGCACACCAGCAAAAGAATAAACAATGGCCCATTTATGTCATAGGAGGAAAAATGAAGTATTGTTAGAGATTAATGTGGCTGAAGACAAATACTAGGAGTATCCTAAATTTGGTGAAAACCAAAACCTTACAGGAGCAAGAAAATATCCGAGGAAATTCCAAGGAGGGTAAGTGAACAAAGTCTGCACCAGGCACCAAGTCAGCCTTATGAAAGGAAAACAAATAAAATTTGAATGCAGATAGGGACTCAGGGCAAATAGACAACACTGTGCATTTGATATCAATGAATAGTTGCCATTAAAACCAAAATAAAATGGAGATGAAAGAAGAAAATAGAGTAAGGAATGAAGAATAAAGAGGTGAGGAAAGAAAGGGAGAAAAAGAGAGAGAAAGAGAGAGAGAGCAGGAATGAGAATGAATTGATATTCTAGGGCCTCCTGCCACTGCAAACGTACTCCAGATGCATGTATCACTTTATGCAACTGACTTTACATGGGTCCAGGTTATCAAATGCAGGCCATCAGGCTTTATAAGTGAATAGCTGAGCCATCTTTCCAGCCCAGAATGAATTTTTATTTTAAGTGTTGCTAAGGGAATAAGCTGTCAGTCTTCAGAACTCTATATCTGAAAAGATTCCAGAGAAAAGTAAAATGAAATTAGTTACAGGTGAAGCTAAATTCCCATCAATAAGAAAACTACAATATAAGAAAGAATAGCAGAAATAGAAGAGGTCAGGTTAAATCTAATAGATTTAAAATAACTATAACATTGAGCTCTCAAGACTGGGGTTATAGGTATATGTGTCCATGCCCAGCTTCTCATACGGGCCTGGGGATTGACCTCACATTCTCAGGTTCTCGGATTTGTGCCCTTGATTCAGCTGCCCAGCCCTTAGATTGTTTTTATTTCAAAGCATCTAATATGTGATCTCCTGGAACAGGAATGATGAGGTCTCTGGCTGGAACACAGACGGATGACAAACAGGAGAGGTAAACAAACTCATTCAATATTACTTTCTGTCACTGCAAACTACAGGGAAGCTACTTATCACTCCTTACCAGTGATTCCTATATTTCAAGAGTGTGGCCTAACTACTACCTGTAGGAATTGGAATAACAATTATTATTCTAGTGTTCACTTTACCTCTTCATCAATATTCAGAGAACCAGATGTGAAGGTTTTTACAGGACCAGAGATGAAGTGTGTTTGTGTGTGTGTGTGTGTGTGTGTGTGTGTGTGTGTGTGTGTGTGTGTGTGTGTGTGTGTGTGTGTGTGTGTGTGTGTGTGTGTGTGTGTGTGTGTGTGTGTGTTTCGAGGTAGGGTCTCACTCTAGCCCAGGCTGACCTGGAATTCACTATGTTGTCTCAGGGTGGCCTTAAACTCATGGTGGTCCTCCTAATTCTGCCTCCCAAATCCTGGGATTAAAGGCATGTGCCACCATGTTCAGCTTTCCAGAGATGAAATTTGAGTAATCGATGTGGGAATCTTGGAAATTTTCATTATGGGAACAGACATATTGAAAGTACATTTAGTTCAAAAAATGAGATGTTTTGCTCTTGAAATCCATTTTTGATTTTTATAGCTTAACTTCCAATTTTCTAAACTTGATATTGTAAAAGCTCTTTCTCTTTCCAAAGTTTTGGTATTTAAGAATGATTTTAGGAGACAATTTTGACTGAGAAAAACATTAGTCATATTGAGTTCCCATTCAGAATTTTAGCATTTCATACAGAAAATATCCACTTGATAACCTGTATGTCAATAACACATAATCCATAAACTATATCTTAAGACACCAGGGGAAAACCTGGGAAGATTTAAACAAAAGTATTTAGAGGATCTACAGGCACATTTTATATAAAAAAATGAGATATATTTTCTGTAATGTACAATTAAGAAAATATAAAATTTAGAATTATAGTAATGAATGAAGAACTGTATTCTGGCTCATAATAATGGTACTGATTGGCCTCACACATCCACATTAAAGTTAAAGAATCTACAAATCTGTAATATAAAATCATATGTAAAAGACTTGGGGAGGATAGAGGGCTCAGCAGTTAAATATGCTTGCTTGCAAAGCATGATAGCTTGGGTTCAATACCCCAGCACCATGAAAGCAAGATAGATGCACAATATTGCACATGCATCTGGAGTTCACTTTCGGTGGCAAGAGGACTTCGAGTGACCATTTTCCTCTCTCTCTCTCTCTCTCTCTCTCTCTCTCTCTCTCTCTCTCTCTCTCTCCTCTCTTTGCAAATAAATAAAGAAAAAATAGAACTAAATCCTCATTAAGAATGGCAACACGAAGACCCCTAAGCTCATAACATTAAAGCATCCTTAATACTCACCCACCACGACTCAAGGAACTGTGAGGACAAGGGGGTGGAAAGATTGTGAGAGCCGTGGTGGGGGAGACTATCCAGAGGCATGGCACCCCTCAGTAACAACACACTTGGGCCAGGAGAACCCAGCTGAAGGCTGGGCTATCCATGGTCGCCTTCCACAAGGACTGATCCAGATGGCCCACAGAGGAGGATATCCAGCTGACTGGGCATGGGGAGGGGGGGCATTGTGGAATTGGGGATAACAACTCATTGTTTGCCCACTAAATAATGTTACTCATTATGGACAACAAATTAAATATATATTAAAAAAGAATTGCAAATATGAATGAAAATAAATTAATAATAATTAGAAATATATGGATTTAAAAAAAGCTACTATGAAGACAGAATATGGTTTTCTGGGCAGAGACGCAATGACTGGTGTCTAGACTAAGGATAAATTTCAGCCAACAATTGACAAAAGAGTGGTGTTTGGACCAGGCATACAATATCAAGATTGGCAGAAGGAAATAGTTGGGAAGGCACACTTTGTAACTCTCACCCAGATGGTACACTTCAAGAAACTTTGGAAGAAGAGCTCAAGATTCTTTAGCAAGCCTTCCTGGTAATTACGATACATAATTTTGAAAATCTCTGTGTTAAGGAAGAATTCTGAATCCTCTCTCAGCATTAGGCTACATCATTACTTGTTCTTTGGTAGAGAGAAATGCAGCCCCATCTGCTTCAGCTGTCAACCATCTTCAGCAAGCTCAAAGCCCTGCTTGATTAAGAGGTGGCATCTCTGTCGAATGGAGCTGGGAACCTTGCCTCCTTGCTCGGAATTTCTCAGATATAATGAATTACAACCTAGGCAGAGGCCACAACAAAGGGTTTTGCTTCCAAGGATTTCAAGGTAAATTCCTCAGCAGGTGACTGGTCAGCAGTGTTCTGTGGTCTCATCTTCCCTTTCCTTGCCTTCCATTCCTGCCCCTCTCCTTAAGATCAAGAAGCATAGTGAGTTCCACTTTCTAACCTGCCCCCATAATCAGGAGAGTTAGTTAACCTTCCCCCCACTCCCAATCCTAATCCCAAAAGCATAATCATTTTAAACAATGCCGACTGGGTCAGTTTGCCTATTTAGCAAAATTTTAAGTCAGAAACAGCAGCTCCACAGACTAGTTCACTAAATAGCTCAACAATGGTGCTAAGACTTCCATTGTTAAAATTCCCTAGGTGATTACATTGTACAACCAAGGAGATGAACTAATGTTACAGAAGAAAGATGGCAAATGGATCAGTAAAACCCTACTGAAGAGTTCATACTACAGAAAATAATCTTAGAAAACAAGCAAAAAAGAAGTGGTAGAATTTAGGAATTTTTACCAAAGAAAAGAGAAACTTCATAAACTTAAAAATGATAATCCATATTTGGCAAGTCTTTGGAGGTCTTAAGTTATTAAAATATAAAAGTAGTTAAAAATGTGACTATAATAGAGTAAAACAGCTTTATTTTAAAAAATATTTTATTTATTCATTTTTCAAGAGAGAGAGAGAGAGAGAGAGAGAGAGAGAGAGAGAGAGAGAGAGCACCAGGGCCACCTCCTTGTGGGTCTGGTTTATGTGGGTACTGGGGAATTTAACCGGGGGAGGGGGCTTAGGCAGTGGAGGCAAGTGCCTTAACCCCTGAGCCATCTCGCCAGGCCCCAAACAGCTTTAAACAAGATAACATCCCTCAAAAAATGGAGATGATAGATAAATTCAATAGCTGTAATATCAAGTTCAACAAACAAAAAATGGTTATGCTCAAAAGCATCAAAAACAAGTTAAAGAGAGACCGAGTTTAGAAATAGAAAATGCTGGATAGTAGGAGGGAATTAAAAAAAAAAAAGGACAAGGATCCAGAGAGAAGAGTCAAAGAATAAAGAAGGGAGGTGAGGAGCGAAAGAGAATGCTTGTTTTTCATTGTGTGTTCTTATATGTGGTTCTTACATATGATGACACTAGGTGTCTTTTCAAGGCACATTTTTCTTTTTGAAATCTACATATCCTTGGTACTTTTTAAAGCTCGGTTGAAAGAAACAAACATATTAGAGGTTATTTGAAGGCTTATCTTTTCTCCCTCCCCCTTCCAGAATGCGAAAGAAAATCTTTATTTCCCCAAGATAATGAACATGAGATCATTTCAGTAAGATCCCAATGGGGTCCATATGGGCCTGATCTGTTGATGTAAGTGTTCACTTTGTTGTCTGCATGTTTAGGACCTAGTAAGGAAACAGATGAATGGAATTTATTTGGAGTTTAAAGATGTTTCTCAGTATGTTACCTGTCACTGACTCGCTTTACTCTTCCTGAAAAAAAAGAAACATTTTATTTTATTTTCAGTGATAGAAAATAATTCAAATCCAAAAAAGAAAATAATCAATTTCATTCATTATGTACACATGTGTGTATGCATATATGTATAAGATGTACTGACTTTGATATTATCTTATGTGATTTAACAGTTGCTTACAATTTATTTGTTTCTCACGCTATCAGTTTACAGCCTAACTAGTGGTTCAAGTTTGGAAGATTAGATTTCCTTCAACACATGGTAATTTTGTGCAAAAATTATATGTTGCTGCTCTGGTTTTATCTTTTTTTTAATCTTTCTCTTGTATTTTAGGCTTATATCATCCATTTGTTGTATTAAAACCAAATACAACACTCAAATTTAATTCAGATAACACTTCCACCTAATTTAAATATAATATTAAAATCCAAAGAAAAATCTAGTAAACAGTAGATAAGAATTTAGAGTAAGTTCACATTGGTAAAATATTCATCCATAAAACTGAAACTTTAAGTAAGTGTTTCAACTGTTTAAATATTTTCTGAGTATGGGCATCATTTCTATTATGTCTGCAAACTCAGTAATAAATCAAGACATTTACACATAGAAGAAAGACTACTGTGATGCGGTGAAAACACCTTGCACCACTAGACAAAGGATAATTGCTAATTTAAAAATTAAAATTTATCATCAATAGGTTCAAAGGGAACAAATCAACAGAAAAATGGTGATGAACTAATGTGAACAAAAAGTCTGCCAAAATGGACTCTTGGGTTTTAACCATGGGGAAGGTGTCCAACCTCAACCCCAAGACATCCCAACAGATTATTTTTTTCTCACCTAGCAGATTAGCAGTTATTAAAACGTTACTGAAATACCGTGTTTACAAGCAAGAAAAAAAGCTACTGGAATTTAGTGACGTGACACCTCTTGAGGGTGATCTAGTGTTAAGTACCAAAATTAAAGATGTACAGAATACTTGATGAAACACGTTCATTCCAATACTTTACCCTATAGATATTCTCATGCATGTGACAGAGTGTGGTGAACACATAAAAACAGGTTGACCCAGTGTGACAGGAGAGCTTACATGGATTGTTCATTTAGATAAGATATGAGTTAACCCCCACCCTCCATGCTACAAGTATGTGTAGAAGGCTTGACCTCCACCTGGTGGTAAAATTTTGGAAGATTCTAGAAGCTTAAGAGGAGGGGGCCTAATGGGCAAAAGTAGAACATTAAGACTGTCCTTGGTGTCTGTCTGTTTTCCATGGCTCCTTTCTGTCTCTCAGCTTCCTCTTTGACGTGAGGTGAGCATCCTTCTGCTGTCACGATATTGGGACTCACCAAAGGACTATTCTCTACAATCTCTGAATCATGGGAAAAATGAACCCTTCCTCCGTTTTAAGTTGTTCTAGCCGGTATCTTGTGACAGCAATTGAAACTCTAACACAATGTTCTTTTTATTGAGTGGAATATCGTTGTCATTGTTAAAAAAGAAGAAAAGAAAATGTATTTTGATAGGGGAAGGCATTAATATGTATTATCAAATATTTTTACAAAGGGATCTCTGTGTGAATCTGTATCATGTCTTATCTTTTGTATAAGGAGAAGAATAGCAGGGGAGAAGTTGTTGACAAAATCATATATGTGAATTCATTATCTGTGTAAGGAAAGAGAAGACACCGTGAATTGGCATCTTCTAGAGAAGGAAATGAGAGGGGGGGTATCTTTCACTGAATATTTGCTATGTTTAATTTGCCCATTATTGATTGTGTGTGTCAGCCAGCCACCCTTGTGGGACAGAAATAAAATGTCAGAATTCTCATCCATGGCTATGCAATTAAAGTCATCAATCACATAATACAAAAGGAACATTTACCCAAGTTTCATCTCAGAACAATTAATTCAGAATTTTGAGGGAATGGATTGAATATATATATATATATATTCAATATATATATATATATATATTCAATATATATATATATATATATATATATATATATATATATATATATATATATATATTCAAATATATACAATGCTTGAATATTTAAGTACATGTAAATTAATTACACATGATTCACATATTAAATGCCATAACATTTATTTTATAAGTATATACTTAAAGTCCCCTGGTGATTTTTATGTGTAAAGTGAATGGAAAAACGCCAGACTAGAGGAATCAAAGATGTCTCATGAAGGAGACAGAATTTACTCGGAAATTAGAACCTAGTCAACGACAAAGGTGCTTGTCATCTGATGGACATTTATTATGTACCTTGAAATAAGCATGTAAACAAACGCAGGGAATGAGATAGGGAAAAAGAGAAAGGGAAGCTACAAGTGTTTGACTGTTCTCTGAGTAAAGCATTTGTCTATTCCAATCATAAGCACAGGGGTATGTGACATGTTAGGAACAAGATAGGGAAGACAAATGTCCTATGACTCATTTGAAATTACTGCTGATAAATTTCAATGAACACATGACACACTTCTACGTACGATGAACTGCACACCACCTTTAAAATGCCTTTTATAAAACACTGCAAACTCTGGATGCTGTCAAACTAACAAAATCTCACTGCTTTTATTTTCAGACAGGGAGGAAAAATTGACACCCAACAAAACATTTTCCAGCATACAGGGAAACCAGAGGTGATGTGAGGGGTCTTACACTGATTCCTAAGGCTGCAGATGTATACCAAATATTTCCCAAATCACAGTGAGGAATATTTTGACTGAATTATAATGTCTTTCCTTTAGGGAGATTTTGTCAGCCAGTCAGTCTGGGGAAGAATGTGAAATGTAATTTTTCATCCCAACCTTAGGTACATGTGTAAAGCATTTTCAATTTGTATTTTTTATAAGCCCCCTGAAATCTTCTTGTGGCTATGCACTAGTACACCCAGAGAAAATTTTAGGCTAGAAATTCAATGAATCTGTTTACCGTAAGTCCCTTCAGTGGGCAAAGATGGTATTTAAATTGTGCCAGTGAGTACCTAATTTATGGCTCAGTGATAAAGTTTACTGTCTGAAAAAGTCACCTTATTTAACTTTTTACTTATTCTAGAAAGTGGTGTTTTTTCAAATGCTTAGAATAGAACATGGTTGTATTATAGTCACCTTTAGTCTATCAAAATATTCAGCATGATACTTGCAGGACAAAATGGTTATCACATGAGGAGGGGCAATGTCGAATGGCAAGCTTTTAAAGCATTGCTTTCTGTGACAGGCATGGAAAGAAAAGAAATAGTCTTAAAGAACAACAAAAAAAAATTTGGAAAAAAACAAAAAAAAATAAAAATAAAATAAAAAAATAAAATAAAATAAATTTTGGATAAAACATATATCTAGGGCTGGAGAGATGGCTCAGCAGTTAAGGCACTTGCCTCCAGTGCCTAAGGCCCTGGGTTCAATTCCCCAGGTCCCACATAAACCAGACCCACAAGGTGGTGGCCCTGGTAATATCTCTCTCTCTGTCTCTCTCTTTCTCTCTCTATCTCTCTCTGTCTCTCTCTGTATCTCTCTGATTGAAAATGAATAAATAAAATATTTTTAAAAATCTATCTATTACCATCTGTCTATTACAAATGAAATGCAGGATGTCAAAGTAGACAGACAGACACTTGAAGGATTCTGGAACTTTATTGAATGGCCTAGAATACTGAGACCCACAGAAAATAGAAAGTCCCGTGGGCTATATTAAAGACAGAAAAAAAATGAGTGCAAGAATCACAACTTTGTATGCTCTGACTCAGTTACAGCGGATGGTCGGTGGGTGCCCAGAAAAGTTAGGAGGAAAAATTGCTGAGTGAAAGATGTATCCACAGTGGCTGTGGTATGTCCTAAAATGATCCAAAAATACACAGGTAATATGGAGAATAGATTTCCTTTTGGACTGTCCCAGGAAATACATCAGAATTGTCACCAAGCAAAAACTTTATTCTGAAACCAAGTGCCCCTTGTCCAACTATCTTTTCTTCTGAAGTAGCTAGCTCCAGTATTTTTAATCTAATTATCATATACTGTTAAGTTATTATTAAATCAAAAAGATTATTAAATCCTTTTGATTTTACCAACCCTACTACACGTTTTTCGACAACTCTGTGCAACATAGCACAGACTAGCCTTGAACCAGTTATGCACTTGCCGCAGACTCCTCTGTGTTGGGGATTACAGCATACGCCACCACATCTGCCCTAAGCCTTTGCTATGATAAAAGAGAATTAATTTATTCAAAACTTATTTCTTCTTTTCATTTACCACCATAATATTCAATAATGTTTTCTAGGGTATGGCTCCGTGCTGAAGGTGACTGCCTGCAATGCCTATCGACCTGGGTTTGATTTTCCAGTACCCACATAAAAACATATCCACAAAGTGGTACCTACATCTGGAGTTAGTTCATTTGCAGTGGCTAGAGGCCTTGGCGTTCCCATTTGTTCTTACCCCCAACTCCTTGAACTTGCAAATAAACAAAGAATATTTATAAAAGGCTTTCTAAGGAAAACTTGAAATTTAAGTAGAGATTGTCAGTAGTTTGCATGTTATCTCTTTGAGAATGTACTTATTTCCATTTTCTAACTTTAAGATGAATCTAAATGATAGGATTTTTATTCAATTTTTTCTAGTATTTTTACAAGGACTCCCATGATTGTCTGGATATTTTCATCTGGAGAAGAGCCTGGGGTAAAAAAAAAAAAAAACTCATAGTCACACATGTCAAAACCAAGATGGATAAGGACAAACTTCACTCTTCATGTGGCCACCATTAATTACAATCCGTTTTTCCCATACCGCTTTCCAAAAACGGTTCTTCAAATAGTCACACGAGACTGACCTGTATAATTTTATAAAGGATGTATTCTCACTGCTCAGATTAAATATTATATGGGTGATGTTTGCATTAATCAAATATAACCAAGCAGTGGATTTCTGAGTTGTTTCTTCTCAGGGAAATCATTTGGGAAAGGGCGAGTACATAGACCATGGCCACTAGATGTCACTGTCAACAGGCCATTTTGTCTGACATAGTATTTCTCCTATTTCCACATTTCCCAGTCTGTTGAGGGGGAATTCTTTGTGGCAATAGTGATTTCATCTAATCTCTTGTTTGCTTGTTTAGTCAAAGGTTGCTAACTGCTAAACTGACATCCTTCCTAGGGTCCCTTTGCACATGTGTAAACAGTTTCCTTTACAGGAAAACCACAGCAAAGGGATTGAAAATTTGTTATCACTTTATTAATTAGGTGATGGTGTCTTGCCGAGTCAATGAGTTTATTATTTCTTAAGAAAGATCTTGTAGTGAGTTTGTGTCTCATTAGAGAACTTCGGGGCCAGACAGATTAATGCACATATGCTACGACATTAATTAGAGAGTCAGATTTCTCACACAATAGATAATTTGATTGTGACAATGGAGACAGCAATTAATTGAGTCTCCTTTAGAAAGCTGCTAAGGGGCTTGAGTTGAGAAACCCACTAGAAGCGACTCCAGTCAAACACATAGGGACAGTAGAATTCAAAGATTACTGAGTTAGGGAAGACCTCAGAGGCTTTTCAGTACGGTTCAATTTCTTATCCCTTCTTTCATGGAAGCAGAAAGTTTCTTGAAATCTCTGAGCAGTGGTCTATAACAGCATGTCATTTATGACTCAGAGGAAGGTTCAGCAATTATGTTGCAATTACATTTCTTTGTGCAAATCTGTTTAATGCATTTTGCCCAACAAAGGGATATCCTGACTCCAACTATTCATCAGATATCCTAGATCACATATTCTTTTCAAAGTATGTCTCCTTAAATCAATTTACAGTAGGAAAAAAAAAAACAGGGCTTAATTAAGACTATCAGCAATCAACTGCTAAAATGTCCTTAATAATAGACTGGTGAAGTCAGACTAACAGGAGAGACGGAGTAGTCAAACTTCCTTGTTAGCTGACATTTACAAATTCACATTTTAAAAATGACATTTAGCAGATTAGATGACGATGCAAATGGTATCTATATTTAGGGAGGGGTGAAAAACAGCATCTCATTTGCGGTGATTATAGAGTCTATTCTACCTGTGGAAACCCTGCGTAAATTTGCCTAGTACTTAATAAACATTTCTTTGCCTTTCTCTTCTTTCTCCCACCTTCTGCTCTTCCCCTTCCTGATTCTCCTATAATGGCCCTTTTTTTTTTAAGTTTTTTTTTAATATATATTTATTGTCCATAATGAGTTACATTATTTAGTGGACAAACCATGCATTGTTATCCCGAATTCCCCAATTCCCCCCCTCCCCATCCCTGATCAGTTGTATATCCTCCTCCTTGGGCTGTAATGGCCCTTTTTTTCTGTCCTCTCTTATTCCCCCCTGTGCAATGACAAGTCAATGACACAGAGATCCCTTCCAATCCTCCTACCTCAACAAACATACCTAATGAGCCATCTGAGATACAGAGACCTGTCTGACCCTCAAATGCCCTCAACCCACATTGCTTTTGACTGCAAAGACCCCCAAGATAAAACAAATCTAGTGAGCTCACTCAACTTTCAGAAGCATACGGGATGTAAATAACTTGCTACTTTAAGCTGTCAAATTTTGTTCTGGTTTGATATTTGGGAGTAAATAAAGAACTTAGTAGGCTATTTGTTCTTGAAGCCAAAAGATGGGCATTTCTAAGAACTTTCTGCAGACAGAACTCGATAAACAGGCCTTTGATCCTCTGGCTTAAGTTTATGTTTAGCAGGGCATTTTTATTTCTGCAGATGTTGTCTTATTAAATCTTGTCTCAGACCTGTATTTTTCTGTATCATTTGTCACTGTTGGTAATGTTACTCTCTTCTATTGTCATTGGCAAAAGTTAGTTTTCTTCACTCCAAGTCCAATCACATTTCATAGACCTGGGGCTATCAGAGTGTGCCTTCATTGACCTTCTGAGCTCCTACGTTCAGTTCCTTCCTCATCTCAAAAGTTACTCTCTCAAGAGAACATCCCCTATATATCACAAGTGTGAGTACCTTGCTTTAATCTATGTTGCACTTACCTTCAAGGGCCTGGGACAAAACAACTGACCAGAAGCAGCTGAGGGGAGGACAGGGTTTAACTCCCTTACAGTCCTGAGGGGAAACTTCATCATGGTAGGAGAGCATGGCATGAACAGAAGCTAGACATCACATCTTCCCATATCAGCTGGAGGAAAATTGGCTCTAGGAAGAGGGGAGTTGGTCTAGAACACTCCAAAGCCCACCGCCAGCTAAAACCTTCCTCCAGAAAGCTTTCCTAACTGCCATCAGCTGAGGACCAAGCATTCGAAACTCAGGAGTCTAAGGGGAACATCTGATTCAAACCAGCAGAATCTCTCTTCATCACATTCTTGTTGACAGAGAATTCTAATTCTGTACTGATTCATCCGATTCTTTTCAATTTGAGTAAACATTTCATCACTTCTGTTTGCTTTGACACACTATGGTTTCCTTAGTTCTTTATATAGAGCTAGATCAAGAATAGAGGTACAATAAACACTTGTTGAAGGGATGAATACAGGGTCCTCATATGTCACTAGCTCTATATTTAATGTGACACAATCGCTTCTGATGGACATGACCTTCTCACACCTTAGTTTGGTGTTTAAACTAAGATCATCTTTTTTTTTTTTTGCATTGGGTGATACTTTGGTACAAAATCTTGGAGGAAATCCCCCACAGCTCTAATAGAAACATCATTCCAAGATGCTAGGTTAGTTCACCTGCTGCTTTTGTCTTCAGACAATTTTCAAATCCAGTCCTGGTTTCACTTCCATGGACCCAGTTCCCAGGCTTTCTGCCATCTACTTCTCTGCATCAGTTCATGCCTAATGCCTCTGGTCCTAATGACATGGGACTGAGTGCTCTATGGGACAAGAATCCCCACATCAACAACTCATTAGTCTCCGGTTCTTATCTACGATAGCAAAGAACTGAGAACCTAGACTCATGGGAAGGGTTAGCTATGAAATTCAGTTTATGGAGAGGAAGGAAGGAAGGCAAAGCAGGAAAGAGCAAGCCAGAGGAAATTCTTCCCCTTAACAGCCTGGATGGAAAAGTGGAAGGGAAACCAGGAAGATCCCTGTCCCATAGGGGAGGAGACAATAAACTTGGAAGGTCAAGAGGCTGAGAGAGCTCACCATCTTGGATCAGATTGGAAGAGACTTGAGTTACATTCTTGTCAAGACAGGCAAAGTACCTTTCATGTTTCTGTAGGCCAGAGCCCAGGTAACTACCTACCAGGAAAAAAAAGCTACCTTGGTCTGATTCTGTATCACTAACATTGCAAGTCATCATGCCACGTCTTTATTGCCAAGACTTACCATCAGTTCATTCTCAATAGAAAACAGTAAGGAGACTGCTATCTTCACTTTGGAATATTTTTTCCAATATATAAAAATTTCCAATGTATATAAAATATATGAAATTTCCAATGTATAAGTATCTAGCACTATTGATAGGCATTTAAAAAGGAAAATATACTGGGATTGTGAATGTCTCCATCAGTAAAGTGTCTTCTACCCAAGCGAAAGCACCTGGATTTGTATCCCAGCACTCATATAAAAACCAAATGTGGCTGTGACATGTGCCTACAATCCCAGTACTGGGGGAGGCTGAGACTAGGGCTCATTTGCCTCCTAGTCTAGCAGAATGGGTGAGCTCAGGCTCAGTGAGAGACTCCATTTCAAGAATAAGGTCAAGAGCTATGGAGGAAGACACCTAAAATCCAACTCTGGCTCCCGCACTCTCTCATGTATATGAACAGGCTTATGAACCAATGTTCAACCACATATGTATATATACACATCTACACACATCTATACACATACATGCTACACACACATACATGCTATACATACACACAAACACAAACATTTTCACACACATATACACAATTACATACACACACATCTACACACACATACACACATACATACACATATCTAGACACACACATACACACATCTACACACAAATCTACACACATACACAAACACACATACCACATATACATCTACATAAACACATACACACATCTACACACATGGAAACACACACATCTTCACATATACATACATAAACACAAACACCATACATACACACAGCTACACACAAACATACACATAACACACATGTCACACACACCTCTACACATATACACACACATGATCAAACATACATCACATACACCCACACCACAAACACACACACACACACACACACACACACTACAAACACACATGCCAAAAGAAAGAAAAGAAAAACAGCACAAAATCTATACTCTCTGTGCAGTATAATGAAGCTATTTCTTTGTCTTATGTTTGAGCTGAGGGCAGGATGATTCTACCCAGGGTTTTTCTCGCCCTAGGTCCCTCTACCTGGCAAAGCCAGGGAAATATTCCTGACCAAGCATTTATAGTTCAAGTGAATTTCACCTCGAGCAAGGAAACAGATCCTGAACACACCAGCTGAATGCCAGTGTGCTGGGCACAAAGTGGGAGGGAGGCTAGTTTCTGCCTCACAATCCTCTCCAGCTAACACTTCCTCATGACAGGATTGGATCAGGCTTTCACAAACTCAGGATGCCTGGCTGGATGTCTCATTGTAATTTTGCACATTTCAGATCAGCCACCATCTGACAATGTGGGAGGCATCATATATTTAATAACTGCACATGCAGCGTAAAAAGAAACCACATGCAAAGTTGGGTTGTGAAAAGTCTTGTGTGAAGGAGTTCCGTGGGCATTGCCCTGACGTCTGCACAAAGTAAGGCTGTTTGGAAACATAATCATTTGGTTCACTCCTTCAAAGCTCTTAATATATTACCAAAATTTTTAAAGGGAAACAAACATGACATGTAAGTTATCAAAAATGAACTTTTGTTGTGATAAATGTGGGAGGTAGCACCTCTGTATTCCTTATATCTGCCTAGTGAAACAGAAGAAAAATCTTGATTTATTTTCATTTCTTTCAACTCTGTATTCCTGATACTTATCAGAAAAGATGTATCAACTGAGTTCATTCTACATACTTCGACAATCTGGGAAGTAAAACCATCAAGAAACATAACTATGAAAACTAAAAAGAAGTTACAGTTTTTCATATTATAAATTTAAAATAAGGCTAACATCATTGTCTCAGAGATTCATATAAATAAGACATCCATAGTCAGCATAATGAATTATGTCCAGAAATGTATGTGTATTCTTTTAAACATGATACACTATTATTACATGATGACATACTATTATGAAGTTAAAATTACATTTTAGTGACTTATCTGTGGACTTAATATGGATTGAAAGTGAAAAGGAGAAAAATTGAGTTATAATAAAAGGAAGATAATATTGAATATTAATGGTTACTTATTCAAGTATTGGTTTCTTTTTTTTATCCTTGACTTCCTCCCCCATGAAAAGAAAAATTGCAGCTGGTATGTTTGGCCTCTGCTATGAAACATTTTTATCTGTGTTGTGGATGAAGATAAAGAAAGCATGCTTATCATATTTTCAGGTGACCTCAGATGAAAGGGGTTAGTTACTATGACAGTTGACAGAGGAAAGAGTCTGAAAAAGTTCAACCAGCAGTACTGACAGTTAAAAACTCAACAGTATGAAAGCTTATAAATGTAGATATAAAATGTAGTGGTTATGTTCATCAAACGGAGACTTGAATCCCAAGAAATTAGTGTCAAACAAGCTTTAGATCAGATTGTTATTGAAGATTTGAAAATCTCATGTCTGTACTCAATATTCTCTATAACTAAAAACATTTTCATATTGATTTAACATTCTTGATTTAAAAATCACTGGTAAATAGCATGAGAAAGCAGTTTCTCCCAATTCCTGATTAATTTTAATTTTTAAAAAAATTATTTTAAAGGACACAAATACCTGTTTAATTTCCTTCAGAAAAAATTTCACCAAACTAAGATACTCATGATAAGACCTATAAATGGAAGTCTTCATCAACAGGCCGTGGGAAAAGAACATCATCAAGTATTCAATAAAACACAAGGAGTCCTGACATTGAGGTAAAGGACAGAGGTAAATAATGTCCTTGGAAAGGTACTCCTCTGTCAGACATTGTCATCATTCATGTGCTTTGGACACGTTCAAAGCCACCCAGAGGTCTTGGGTCAGGCTAATCAGCCCATCCCATTTATCTCCACAGTAGTGAACTCATTCACAGGGCCATATACCAAGTAAGCTGATCTCACACTGTTTTATACATTTGGGGTTTTCCTGGAAAGAAAACATTTCACTTTCTCTTTCATAACTATCTCTTAAGGGGGGAGCTTATTTCTTTTTGCTTTTGGTGATATCATTTCAGAATATGACACCTAGTGTCTGCCATGGGAAGAAAAACCTATCCAACTACAGCAGAGAGAGCAAGGTGTTCTGTGGAGTCTTTTGCAGAAATCCATATCATCCAAGAGAGTCAGAAGTTAGATCTCAACCTACTTCACTCAAGTTCAGACTTCTGGATCAAGTTCACCTGAAATTATTCTTAACTTACTGTTTTTATCTTATTTTATTTTTTACTTTTCAGCTTTGCAGACCAATTCCTTACGTTTATTTTGACATCAGCACACATTTTCTAATTCAGGACTCTACAGAAAACGGACTGTGTTAATGATCCTTGAACCAATGACAAACAAATTACAGGTGTCCCAAATATTGTTAGATATTTAGATTAAAAAATAGCCCTGTGGGCTGGGAAAATGGCTTAGCAGTTAAAGTTGCCTGCTGGCAAAGCCTTCTGGCCTGGGTTCAATTGCCCAGTGCCCATATAGAGCCATGGGCACAAAATAGTGCAAGAAGCTCTGGCCCACAAATTTTCTGTCTCTAGTTCTCTCTCTAATAAATAAGTACAAGCATGAGGACTTTAAAGGGGCCTAAAAGCACCAACGTTCACATCTCCAGAACCCAGTGCACCATCAATCTCTAACTCCAAGTTCAATGATTCTAACCAATAACAAGTCGTGTGTGTGTGGGGGGATGTGGTGTGCAAGTGTGTATGTATATTCTCATGTGTGTGGATACGTGACAGCGAGGACATACATTTATAGGAGTGCTTAGCTGCTGGAGGTTGATGTCAGCTTTCTTTCTCAATTAGGAGCCATTCCAGGCTCTCTCACCTGAACACAGCACTTGCTGTAGCTGGCCAACTTCCCAATTTCTTCTACCTCCAAAAGCTAGGATTACAGACAAGCTGTCACATGCCCTTCTGGCATTCGTGTGTATGCTGGTGATCTGAACACTTTATCTCATGCTCACACGGCAAGTCCTTTCTCCACCTCACAGTTCACCTTTATGTTTAATTTGGTAGATACCTTTTAAAAACACTAGACAGACAGAGATTGCCTTTAACATATCTTCATTCCTCTATAAGCTTATAGAATGATGGTCCATTATTCGCTTTATTAATATTTACCTTTATTTTTGAGATGCACTTAGTGAAAGCATTTTTACCATTCTCATGGTATCTTTGTGAAGCATACCCAGACTGAATTGCAGAGGTATGATAATTGTATGGATTAAACATCCCTAGCAACATGGCAGGTGGAAAATAGAAAGATCTTTTTTATTGCAAACAAGTAAAATTACTAGATGGATTACTATTGAATTGCTCAAATGACTCCATGACGAGATTTATTTATAAGAATACAAAGCATACTCAGGTAGGGGACTGAGTGAAAAGCAAGCAGACATTTTGCCTCCAGGTGTTTACTAAACAAATGAACAGCAGAGTTAATTTTTATGGTCTAATTCAATAGGGAGGAAATAAAATTCACAGATAAAACCTGTGTTGAAGAAGGTAGTGCACCACCAACCATCAATCTTGGATATTTCCTGCACAAATGTTTATCTTACCTACACTGAAATATACAATGTAAAAGCATAATTTTCTAAAAACTGACATAAATAAAAAATAATCACTATGACTTTATGTCTTATTACTGACTCAAATCATTTATCTCTTTGTTAGAGTGTTAGAGTATTTTTAATTACTAAGTAATTCAAGATGCACAGTTTGTTCTATCTTTAAACATAGCTTTTGTTTATTTTATTTCATGCATTACTACCTTGTGAAAGCATCAAAAAATGATGAGGGGAAGTGCTGAGAGAGGGCACTATGTCATTTATAAAAAGGGATAAAAGAAACTTATTAAAAAAAAGTAATACAGAAAGCATTTAAATGAGAAAATGGTACCAGAATATAGACAAGACCATTAGGAAATAAATACCGTGAGATTGTAATTAAACCTAATCATACAAATAATTACATTAAACTATTATTAATGCACTCAATTAAATGCAAACATTGGCAGATGATGTTACCTACACAACAATGGCATAACAGAAGGAAAATGGTGTGACATTAAAATAGGAGAAAAAAGAAAATTGGGAAAACTAAGCGATAGTTAGAGGGGGACTTAGAAGGGGAAAGGGAGAGAATTGGGAGGGAATTATGATTATGGCATGTTTTCTATATATACAAAGGTTGTTAATACAAAGTTAAAAAATAACAAAAGATACAAAACACCAAATTTCACTTAAAATGTATGAAGTAAATAGCAATGTCTCTACTAAATAAATTCAAGTTGTAGTTCATAACCTTTACATAAAGACAATGCTGAAGTTAAATGTTGCCTCAAGAGATTTGTATGAAATATTCAAGAATATCAGAAGTCTCCGAGAGAGCTGTGGCTCTTCCAGCCCTACCAATGAGCCACATGCCAATAGCTGTCTTCCTGACAAGAGATGTGCTACCCCAGACCTACTGTGGAGGACCCACATGGAACCCCACAGGCAGTGATGGGATAAGCAAGAGACCTATAACCACAGCCAATGGATCAACCCAGGATGAACCAGCGAAACAGAAACCAACGATTTTAAACACAACCTCAAGCAGAAGTACAGAGACCCCTAAGGCCTCAACAACAAAGCAGCCTTAAGACTCACTCACCCACCAAGACTCAGGGAACTGAGCCGAAAAGGGGGCGGAAAGATTGTGAGAGACATGGTGGGGGAGAATATCCAGAGCCATTGCCCCCCTCAGTAACAACATACAAAGGGAGGTGGAACTGGGTTGACTCCTAGGCTATTCACAACCCCCTGCCCCATAGACTGATCCAGACTGCCCATGGAGGAGGATATCCAACTGACAGGAGACAGGGAAGTGGGAAATAGGGGAAGTGGAGACATCAACGCATTATTCCCTTATTAAGTGTATCTAATTATGGATAATAAAATAATAAAAAAGAAAAAGCATAACAGATGGTTATGTCAGCTCTGTTAAATTATTAAAAAAATAATAGCCTACAGAACTCAAAAAAAAAAAGAATAAAATGCCATATCTACAAAAACTCCTGGCATATCATAGAAACATGAGTAATTTGAAACTCATTACATGAAGCTAGCTTCATTTAAAATAAAACCCAACAAACACTTTACAAGGGAAGTGGATTATACAAAATATCCTTTAGGCCCAGAGAGTGCCTCTTTAAAACTTAGCAAAACCATTAATATATAAAAACTAAAAGGTGACATCGTCAATTTGGGGTTTAATTTAGGAATGCAAGGCTGGTTTAATATTCAAAAATAATGTAATTTACCAAATTGATAAATTAAATATGTATAATCCAATAAATTCAGAAAATACCCTTGAGATTTTTCCATCACCCATTCCCAATAAAACTGCACAGCTAAGCAGGACTCAAAGGGAACTTCTCTTCCTGATAAAGGTCATCTACAGAAAACCTACACAGACATCATACTTAACGCTCAATAGACTGTAATAGGGTAAGAATATCATATCCCCTCCTGTATCATATATTCGACCTTTACTTGAGATTCTTGTCTAATATATTAGGACAGAGAGAAAACTAAAAGTCTAATTCAAACCAGATGCTGATTGATTCTTGCTGATAATAAAAGCCAAAGAAACAATGATCTTGCAGCTTTTCATCATTTCAGAACCTGAATAATTATGCAAATTCACATGCTGGAATTCTCAAGAGTATTGTCTGTGAATCTAGAAAATGATTTCATTAACTGTTGGTAAGTCCCCAGGAACTAAATGCTATTAAGAAAACAGACTGTAAAGTACTAACTGCAGCTTTTACCAGATTCCTGACTTTAGACAAGTCTCATGAATTCTGATAGATGGCATAGTACATTTTAATTAATATTTATTGCAAGAATTCAGTGAAAAAATTGATCTTAATTGTCTGACAAAGGATATGACAAAGATTAAGGGGTCAATGAGAAGCAAAAGTTAGAATATTATTGACAATTGGCCTCTAGTAAAAAAGTATGTTGGTTGAGGGGGGGAAGAGATTAATATATAGACAGGTGATTTGACACAAGAATGAATTCAGATGACAGAAGTATGATAACAATGGGAAAGACATATTCAAAAAGAGATGTTGAATAACTCAAAATTATTTTCCAATGATATCACTTCATAAAAATTCAGGTAGCAACTAGGAGATTAAAGAAAGGATGGCTCATTCATTCAGCAAACTAAAAGCCTAAGTTTGTGATACTTAATTCAAATTAGAATGGACAAGTCCTAGTGAAAAGTCCTTCTGTGCTTAACGTAGGCTGTACATTTCTATCATTTCATTTCCTTCTTTTTTAGTTCTGATAGCAACAGTCTTGAGAACAGTGTCTAACTGGCTGTTAGAGAAGGGGAAGAGACAGAATGTGTAAGTCTCAAAGTTCCTCATTTTGTAATGAGGCAGGTTTCCCTATGTGCGCTATTTAAGTATCAAACAACAACCTATTGCTCCACTGCAGCTTTGGGGGCAGGTTTGCTTTTTCTGTTAGTTATGCAAAAAAAATTATTTGATTCTGAGTTGAAAAAGTCCTATCATGAAAAATAAGCAAACCATGTTGGCACTGCTTTGATTTTGATTAATTGTCTGAAGAATTGATTTTTTTTTTACCTTAAAGAATTAAATACAGTACTAACATACTATGAAGTACGCCATATTTTATGAGTTATCTTCAAAACTTTTCCAATCATCACTTCAAAATCTCAATGGAATGGAATGGCTTAAGCATGAGGATAAACCATATTAGGTTCAAAAATATAAAATCCTCAAGAGCATACCTATTGAGAAAGTAGTGAGCGTCAACTGGCAAGAGGGGCCATGAGTGGTAGGGGCGACAGTCTAAGCCTGTGAATAATTAGATCAGCCTGACAACCCCTGGTTCCAACCACTGGTTCCTTCCCTCACTGAGCTGTTGATCAAAGTGACTCATGAGATTCCAACAACAAGATAGAATTCTGTCAAAGCTCTTGGGTTCCCTCCCCAGGCCTGAGGCAAAACTCTGTTGCTTAAGAAACCACAGAATGTCATTGATCAGCATCCAGAGACCCTTCAACTTCCGGAATGCTATCCAGCCCCCAGAAGGCAGTTAGTGAGTGCTGGAAGGCACTGCACAGGCTGACAGGGGAAACTGATCAACAACAGGTGGAATAAACAGAGACCACTGACACGAAATACAGTCTGCGGTCATGATTAGGCTGACCACACCTCCTACTGGGAGAGAGCAGCAAACCAAGAAAGGAGAATTTGTGTAATGGAGGAGCCTGGGCCTGGGGGAGACAATCAACAGCTTTCAAATTTGGCCAATTTTCCACTTAGTGAGGGGGACCCCTTATCTGGAACTTGGGATTCAGGGTGATAAGCACCGGATCCCGTACTTTTGGGCTCCCAAAACAAGATGCACTATGGGAGCGAGTGACAGGGAGACTACTAAAAATAGAATCTAGGTAATCCAGAATTGTGTATATTTGTTAACCTACACTGATCTCACTCTCTGATGGAGATTGTGTTTGTATTTTTCAGGATGCAGCGAGAGAGCTGGGGCCCATCTAACCCTACCAACCAACCGTAGGCCGATAGCTGAGATTCTGGCAAGAGAGGAGCCACCACAGTCATATCATGGAGGATCCATATGGAACCCCACAGAGAATGATGGGATAAACATTGGACCCACAGCCACAGCCATTAAATCAACACAGGATAAGCCAGTGACACAGAAACCAACGATTCTTGACACAAAGACCCCTAAGCTCACAACCTTAAAGCAGCCTTAATACTCATCCACCATGACTCAGGGAACTATGCAGAAGAGGGGGTGGAAAGATTGTGAGAGCCGTGGTGGGGGAGATTATCCAGAGGCATGGCCAGGAGAACCTGGCTGAATACTAGGCTATCCATGGTCCCCTGTCACAAGGACTGATCCAGACGACCCATGGAGGAGGTTATCCAGTGGATTGGGGAGGGGAGGGCAGTGGAGAATTGGGGATAACAACTCATTGTTTGCCCACTAAATATTATAACTAATTATGGAAAATAAAAAAAATCTCAAAAGCTCTGGGCTCCAAAAGTTAGAACCAGAGTTCATTTGGTGGTAAAATGTATCCTGATCTGAAATTATCTGGGAAGCATTCCTAACTTGAACTGACACAGCACAATTTATCAATTGAATTAAGCCCACTTATTGTTACATTACAATTGAGAAATAGGAATGTTACTATAAATACCTAAATGTTACTATAAATATAAGGTAACATAGGGTAATTTATAGAAATAAAATATCCTTTAAAACTTTAGAAAATGTCTGAACATAATGAGAAGTGGATTGGTGGCATATTAAGTGAGGTTTCTACATAATTAGAAAATGTGTGCACGTGAGCCAATATCCAAATTTGTTTTGAAAATTGGGTATAAATGCTTACCATTACCTCAAAGGATTAAATAAAAATATAGAACTAAAACATGTCTTTCACATTGGGATTCATAAGTAAAATAAATCTGTTCTAAAAAAATAATTGGGGATTTACTTATGATGCTCCAAAATATTTTTAGCAAAATCCATAATGTTTAAATATCTAGAATTTATCATGTGTGTACATCTGAATTCTTTGTCTTTTATATAAATGAACAAAAGTATTTCCTAAATTCAATCCAATAGCAGGAGAAAATCTCATCCCTCAGCAAGATGAACAAAGTTAGATTGTCAGACTAGATCTGTCTTCTGTATCAGCCCTTTCTGGAACAAACACTATAGCTTCAGAAACATGTAACAGTTATGGAATTTAAAATTTTCTGATGATCACATTCAGAAATAATGAAAAAATGGGATTAACATTGATGATATAATTTATGTAACAAATTATATGAGATATTTTATTCCAATATATAATTACTAAAAAAGTTGACAAATATTTTACATTCTTCGGAACAACTTTAAAAATAAATGTATACAGCCCCAATGGACAATGTTATTTATGTAGAAAGATAATTTCTGAATTTCCATATTCTAGAGTGAGGGTTCAAGAGCAAACTGGAGGTAAAAACTGTTCCTTGATGAGTTTAACTTATCTAAACATCTGTTTTACTCTGTCCACAGATGGAAAGTCAATAATCTCCCCCCACAAAAAAGAAAGACATATATTTTACATCACATTTTAGTAAAGAGTCAATTTAGACTAACTTGGTTTTAATTTCTGTGCACCTATACATGGCTACTGTTTATGATGTTAGTCTGTACTGCTCTTGAGATGATGACAATTACCTTTTAAACACATGGTCATATTCTGACTGCCTTTTCCATTTTCGTTGAATATCAATGACCTTTTGATGTGTTTTGTTTCATTTTTATATGGAAACTTCCATACCCAGCTAAGTTTCTATTTCTCCAGATGGTCACAATCATTTAAATTCCTTCTAAGGGACACCTGGCTAAGGGTCTCATTGCTAGGGAGGGAGCGGGAGTGGAGGAGCCTGCAGGGAGTTTTCATCCCTTGTTCAATCTGTCAGGATGCCTTTTTCTCATCTCCTTCCTGAACACATCATCTTAGACAAGAGATCTAACATTGACATCCAAAAGGGTCCTACAAGCATACCCACTGGATTTAGACATACTGGCATACGTTTGAAAACATATCTCTACTGCACATAGCTCAACTGTCTGTCATTTTCCTCTAACTGAGATCATGGCTTTTTGAATAATGGAGCCTGTTATTACCAACACAGGAAAAGCAGCACACAGAAATACTCAGATCTGTCTGTATTCATACTTCTGTGAACAGGATTGGAGAAAAGATTATTTTCTTCTTCTTTCTCCTTTTATTACATTCATGCACACTTACCTGTGTGTATTCTTAACAAAAACTTAAACTTGCAAGAGATATCTCTAGATATAACTTTATATAACTGATATCACATGAAAAGTCCTTGTTGCTGTACATTTGATTTTGCCATGAAAATAAACTCCTTAAATTATATATTCATCAAGATCCAAAGAATTCATATGTTCTCTTGAAACAACTTTTTATGCTGCAATATTTTTGTTTCTTCTTCAATAAGTACCTTTCACATGAATAACTCTAGTAACTTGCATATTTAATTGACTTATTGACTTCATTCAATGGCCAGGATATACTTACTGAACATGTCCCAGATTCTAAACATTATGAGAGCATGGTTGTGATGGTTAGGTTTTGTTGTCAACTTGATCTTTTTAATTATCTTGGGTAGGACTCTGAGGATGTTTACAGGAAGGCAGCCTCTCAGCAAGGGGCAGAATGTAAAGAAGCTGGAAGTAAATATCCTTTCCTATGTGGGCCATGCAGGAAGGAAATTCCAGAGACTCGGGAAGCCATTAAGTCTGGCATAGGGTTGCAAGAACCCACCCTAAGGCTGTGTAAAGGGGAAAAATTCTCTTTGCCCCTCCAGCCTGTTTGCTATTGTGTGTATGGTATTAGTGATAGGTTTTTCTCTCTGCTTGGACCTGTGAAAGAGGGCCAGCGTCTTTTGCTGTTACTGAACTTCCCCTCAATCTGTAGTTCAATAAATACTTTCCTCCGCCAAATTTTGCCTGGTTTGAAGATTCATCCCAGGGGTGTGTGGCTGACTATGACAATGGTACAGAGAGGTTATAGTTCTGATAACAACATTAATCTCCCTCAGCCATAAGGAGTGTTGTGGCTGATATAGTCCCCAGCTAGAAAGGAACACAGCATTCCTTTAAAAGAATCTTCCACAGCTCACATGTACCATTGCCTGTGTCTTCACTTCCCTTGATGGAACTAATTTAGAAAGTTTCTCTGCAAATTACCATAAAAGTTTTCTTTTATACCTCAAATTAGAGAGTAAATATTGTCAGTTAGTAAAGAACAGTGATAGTTACCATCTAAGAGAAATAGACACATGATTTCATGATTATATGCCCTCTCTCTCTCTCTCTCTCTCTCTCT
>PVHP010001773.1:0-35819 GCA_004024765.1 Zapus hudsonius | reverse complement strand
AACAATGAGAAGAGAGAAATGGATTTTGGCTTGTAGCCTAACTCAGCATTTTCCTTCAGGAAGCTAGCTCCTCCTTCTGAGCAATGACCTCTTTAGCATGCTGGGTTTGTCCTTCCAGTTGCCAGTGATTAATGTTCTTTTAGGATTTATTTCTGTAGTTCAAACAAGGAGGAAGGCATGGGAAATGTGTGCAACAGTATTTGTAATCTTTAGAGAGAAAGAAAGGAAGTTTTCTGTGACAAATCCCTGCTTGTGTGTTTTGAGCCAAAACAAAGATCCACAGTCTCAAAATGTGAGGAAATATAGAAAAAAAAAACTGATGTCAAAAGAAGAGAAATGTCGGGAAATGTTTATCAGTGAACCAAACATCAAAGTCTATGAAATTTTATCTAACTTTGCAAATATGTCATCATATCATTAGTGCTGTTGTAGATTTTCACTGTAGTGAATTGATTCATGTCCATGACTACTGCAGACTTTGTGGGTAGTTCAGTTGTGTGCATCCAATCAGCTAGACTATAAAACCCAGTTTTGTATGCACATGCCATTTTAAAGATGGCCCACCCCTACAGGTAACTTGTAGTTTAAGTTTATGTGACCTTTCTTAATCATATAGGTAGGCTTCCTTATATCAGGTGAAGTAAGTCTTTAGGGACACACTGAAGAAGAGAAAAACTACACCAAAACTTCAAATTTTAGAACTTCCCTGCAGATTTCAGATGCCAATATCATCTCTTAGCAGAGTGCCTTTCCTGCCAGCCTGGAGCATAAACATTGAACATGCTAAAACTCCTACATATGAGCCAGTTCCTCAAAGAAGCCCTTAAAGGAGCTTCTTACTTTAAGTGGAGTGAGAGGAGATAATAAGAAAAGAATAACAGTTAAGCATTAGTCTTCAGGGTGTTCAAAGTTACACACATGAAAACTATTGACTACATCTCTGGAGACCCCCTCACAGAGCATACAGGAGTTATCCTCTCATTGCTGGAACAAAACAGCTGACCAGAACCAGCTCATGGGAGGAAAGGATTTGTTTCAGCCCATAATTTCAAGGAAAGCTCCACCATGATGGAGACAGCATGGCAAACCAGACAGCAGGGTGTCACATGTTGTCACTGTTTTTTGCTTGGAAGTAGTCACAGTGAGCTGTCCGTTGTACACCCAGTGAGCTGGATTCATAAACCTCAAAGTTCACGCTCACTGATACACCTCCTCTCTACCAAGGCTCTAACTCCCAAGGGCTCAACAACCATCTCAAATTGCCAATAGCTGAATAGCTGAGACCAAGGATTCAAAGTGCATAAACCTATGGGAAACATCATATTCAAACCACTACACTACATTTCTCTGAATGTTAAATATAAAAATATGTGCCCTAAACATATCTATATCTATCTATCTATCTATCTATCTATTTATCTATCTATGAATTACACAGGCTTACAACTTTATCTTACAATGACACCACATGTCAAAAGTAGTGCTGGACACAATATCCAGGACACAAGTCATTATTAATATTGTGACTTTGACAAAAGGAATGTCCCAGAAGAAAATACAATTATAGAATTTAAGGTAACAAATTAGTTATTATATTTAATGGAATTAGAAAAAGGCCTGGCACCTAGTAAGTGCTATCGAAATGTTCTTCATCTTCTCATTATTTTTATAACTGTCTGCATAGTCACCAGAAGAATAAAGCATATTGTCACTGAGGTGATTAAGACGGGACACCTTTGTTCCTGAGTTGCCTGGCATATGTTTTAAGCCAATAAAACATCAACTTCACTAATGGAACTAATAGGTTAAGTTTCCCATGTTGCCTGAATGATTTCCCTGAGAAAATTAAATTTTCTTAACAGAAAATCTAATTTTATCTCGAGTAACTTGAAAATCTTAATTAGTGACACAAAAGCCATGGTAAAATTACTTAGACCAGAAATAAACACATCATTATGCCAACATAAACAAATGGAAGCCTCACTGTAGTTCGGTTGATGTTCCACACACGGTATGTGGATAAAAGTAAGATACAAAGAAGCAATTTCCAAAGGAAAGAATCAGCATCAATCACATAAATTAAATTGATTAACTTTCATACTTAATCAATCAGAGGCATGAATCTTACATGATCTACTGGTGACCTCAGTTACTGTGTTCAATCATGCAGACCAATGTCGGTGCAATGCTTGATTTTCCAATTAAAACAACTTTGCAATTAGATCTAATTAACGTGTTCCAATTAAATAGGTTAAATGCAGCAGTATTCAATAAATGTAAGCCCCCTACTTTTCTCTTAGTAAAAAAAAGTTCTCTAAAATTGTTTGGAGACATAATCCTTTTGGTTCCACAGCTCAGCAAACGAAGTAAGGAAAGGTCAATAGCTTGCCTTGGAAATAACATAAACCAGATTTGGTAGAGAAAAAAAGAACACTGGAGCTTCTCAATTATCTCCAGGATCATCACAAAAACCCTTGATTTTAGCCCCATTAACAATACATCAACAGAAGCTTTTGTTAAAGGGATACTGGCCCTTTTCAAAAAGGAAGGTATAATCCCTTCCTGGAGCCACACAGTCTTCATATTTCTTTCTAATTTATACTAGAAAGAAATGTGCTTTGTTGAGAAGGAGAAGAAGTAAATTCTTACTTTGGTCTTTGGATAAAAATGGTACATAGCATATTATCTTAGCCATATTATGCTGGGATAATCTCCAAACCAGGCAGAGTTATGAGAGAAAAGGATTTATTAAAGCTATAGATCTAAGGGAAGTTCCATAAGAATGAAGGAGGCTGGTCCCCTTTCAGAGTTAAAGCAGAGAGAAAAAGAGAGAGACAGAGAGAGAGAGAGAGAGAGAGAGAGAGAGAGAGAGAGAGAGAGAGAGAGAGAGAGAGAGTGAGCGCCATCACCAACACCATTCACACAGTAACAAAACAGGCAGGGGTAGGGGAGAGATTTTATCCCCTTTTATATAACCTCAGGTTGGGGTTTTGCAGCCGATGCCAGACTTGTTGGCTTCCTGAGTCTCTGGAATTTCCTTCCTGCACTGCCCACACAGGATGGGATGTTCATTTCTAGCTTCTCTGAGCTTCCTTACATCCTGGCCCCTACTGAGAGGCTTCCTGCCCATAAATATCCTCAGAGAACCACCCAAGATTACTAAAATATCAAGTTGACAACAAATCTAACCATCACACACATCTATTTTCCAAAGATTCCTATAGGGAAAATATGTGTAAGATATTTTTCTTTTGTTTTTAGTACTTTTACTTATTCAATTCTGAGTATATACCTCATTTCCTGGGTTCTACACCATGAGGAGTCTGAATAATATATTTTAATGGATAGTATCACATTCCCATGGAGAACCTATTGAACATTGGGATCCAATCTTTGAAAAGTTATGCCAAGTAAAATCTGTGGCCAGAAATCTCTATGGAATGGAATAATTCAATCTCAGTTTCACTGAAGCTTAATACTAAACACAACAGGTTTACCATACCCTCATGGTCCCATGGAACATTGTGGAAGAGTAGGCAGAAAGAACATAAGAGTCACAGGATGAGAAAAGATTATGCAGGTGCACTGTCCTCTGGACATGAATGACTGGAGCATTCATGAGCCTCACAGTGGCTGCTGTTACTCTATGACATCTGCACAATTCTGAGCCCATCAGCATTTTGCACAGATGACAGAGGAGGACAAACAGTGTGAGACAACAACACAGAAGAATGACTGCTTGGAACAGCAAAGGACTCTGTGGAATAGAGGTGGGGGAGGGAGCAATAGAAGATTACAGGATGATGATGATGAAATTGCACTATTTTCAGGTATCGAGATTTGCAGTAGAAAAAAATGTTAAAACAACCAAAAGAACAACAACAAGCCTTAAGAAGGAATCATAGTTCTCTATGCATATTTTGTCTCTGAATTCTTTAAAGGTTATGAAGCCTCAGCTTTCATAAAATGGACCCCATGACATATATGTACATAATGTTATTTGAATTTTGTGTTAATACAGGATAAAGTACCTCATGTTTTATTTAGATTCCCTTTTAAGCATTCAGTATCCTCAATTCTTAATGTCTTAATACATTACCATTGGCTTTTACTTCCTATCTGGGTGTCTTCTATTATCTTTTCTTTCTCTCCCCCGACCCCAACATGTGCATGTGTGTATAGTATGTGTGGTGTGGAATATGTGAGTGTGCTTGAGAATGCATATGCCTTGGGCACATATATAGAGACCAAGGATCACATGGGGTCACCTTCTCTTTTCATTCATTTTTACGTTTATTTGAGACCGAGTCCCACTGGACTCAGAACTGCAACTGGACTGGCTGAGCAGCCAGGCCAGTTCCTGCCATTCTCTACAACCAGCATTGGACTGGAGCTCACTAAGTAGACAAATATGGGTGGGCAGTGACCTTCAAGGATCCTCCTACCTCTTGGTTTGTGATCATTGACACACACCACTGTGTTTGGTATGTTAATATAAATACTGAGGAGAGAAGTCTTCTTTCTCATGCTTCAAGGCAAACAGTTTACTGAATGAGCTATGTCCCTGGCCCCTTGAAGAGTAAATATTTTGATATTTTCACAGCATTTTTGAAAGTATTAAATATTAGTTATAACTGAAATATCTGTGATAATAAAATTATTGAAATATAAAAGTTTTGCATTAGAGAAAACAGTTTGGGGTGTGAAGACACTCAGTGTTAATTGTTTCCCTTTCACTTGATATTGATGTTCATACTCTGAGAGAAGGCCTTGAATATGGGTATTCAAGCAATTATAGGGAGAACTGTTTTTTTTCAAGTAGATTTTGAACTGACATTTTCTTCCCACACAGAAAACAGAAGGGAAGACTAACCAGCAAATGGATTGCTGGCTTGAAAGAAATAACTTGAGAAAAGAAAAAAAAAATTCCCTGAAACCACCAGTTATAGCATACTTTTTTTTTTTTTTGTAATCTGGGGAAGTTGAAAAAAATTAAGAGAGAAGTTAATTTCCAAATATTTCTAATAAAATGAGATTATTTTTCTTAATGGAAAGAGGCAAAACACTGGGAGAATGATAAAAGAATTCTTAATAAGCTACAGAGATTGACTGAGTCATAAGGAAGCTGTGACTTAGACCTGCAACCAGAGACTTAGAAACTTGTATAACAGCCCACAGAGGAGGATATACAACTGATCAGGGATGGGGAGGGGGGGAATTGGGGAATTCGGGATAACAACGCATGGTTTGCCCACTAAATAATGTAACACATTATGGACAATAAATATATATTAAAAAAAAATTTATAATTTCAAAAAAAAAAAAAAAAAAAGAAAGTTTAATAAGTGACAAGAATAGAGGGTTGTTGTCTATTATCCATTCAATATACTTCAAATGTCCAATATTTAGAAGAGAAAGAGATGAAGGGATGGAGGGAAGGTGGGCGAGTGTACAATGTGACTTTGTAACTGCATCTACATCCCCACAATGACACGAATACATGGCCTTTGTACTCTCAGAACTGGCCACTGACCCTTACTTTCATATCAAAGACACGCTTCTAGAAGTATCTTCAAAAAACTAAACAATAGGAATATATATTTCCCTCTCTTGGCAAAAAATTCAATGTTTTTTATACCCTTAACCCCATGCTTCTCGTGCCCTCATCTGTCACCAGGCAATGTTTTCAAGATAGCATCCAATTCCAGACCTGCTCTGCTGCCTGAATCACATTTAATAAATGACTCCTCCACTCCCTCTTTGCTTTCTAGCAATTGAAGAAGCAATTGATTCACTTTCTTAACCTGGACAATTTATAAGTGGCCAACTATCATTGTGAGTAATGTCCCTCCAGGTCTGCAGAAATTATAAATTTGTCCAAAAAGAAAGTGTCGGAGTCATCAGAGTCACATCCATAGATCATCTCAACACCGGAGCTCAGGTTCCAAGTGCCATTACCTGACTGCATTCCGATAGTCACATGCCAAGCCCATCAAAGTTTATTCAGCAATTTACAAGAAAAATGGTGACATAAGTTGTGATTAATAGCCATCCACCCTCTTTTGCTGATGTCTGTCATATTTCTATGAAATGATTAGCCTCTTGCAGAGGAGTTCTAAGGACCTTCTTTTAAGAGAATCTCTGTTGGGATCATTCTTTCTGATTTTGGTGAGCTGTTAAAAGAGAAATTGGTCAGTCCAATACACAAATGTGGATTTCATCTTCTCTGAATATGAAGCAGAGACATATATTAAAATGAAAAAAAAAACAACAGACAAAAAATTCCAAGCAATGATAATGGTAAACAATCTAATTTGGGAACGTAGGTTGAAAGATAAAATGAAAGAGAATAAATTGAGGAATATGGAATGGATTCATATTACAAAGGACCATCCTAGGCAGAAAGAGAATTTGAGATATTTCCACCCATAGGAAGAATGAGTGCAAGTGTTGGAAAAACGAAGTAAACTACTTAAACTCAGCGCTAAGGACCAAGTTTTAACTGAAAAGGGCTACAACAGGGAGGAAAGAGAGCACAGACACTTGCTCGAAGGGTATCACCATAGACTGTGTGTCAACCCATAAGTTTCTGACACATGAAAATGGCACAATAATTACTACTATGACAACTGAGGAATGTGTGCATATGGATTTGAATGTATCCAGTGGATTTGGAGAGCCATTGGATGGTTTCTTTAGAGACCAAAGCCCTGATTTTTCCATCAGATTTTTTGAAGTTTGAAATTTAAATAGAAAAATATAAAGATGGCACTATAAAGGAAAATGGTAGCTTGTATACTTTGAGGGATGATGGTAACTTTTAAATTCATCATAGTCTTAAAACGAAGTGATGAGGAAAAATTAAAAAATATATACACTGTACAAAATCCACAAGTTCCTGGCTTTACCTGTGTGTCTTTTAGTTCTCTAGCTATTTCCTGAATTTCCCATACATGTCCCACTTACTCACAGGTCAATATCACCATATGCATCATCAGATGTTGTGTAGCACAGTATGCCTGCTTTGGAACTCATTTACTGATTTTAGTGTCTTCTAGGGCATTTGAAGGACAATCACTTAGGTATCACCAAGCTCACAAGTCATATGAAGTTATAATTGAAACTCCACAATCTTTGTTGTTCTGACATTCCAACATTTATATATATATATATATATATATATATATATATATATATATATATATATATATATATATATATATATATATATATATATATATATATATATATATATATATATAATTATGTTTATTGATTTGAGAGGGAAGCCAACAAAGAGAGATGGATAAGGAATGGGCACACTAGAGCCTCTTGCCACTGTAAACTCCGTACAGACACATGTACCATTTTGTGCATGTGGCTATCAGGCTTTACAAGAAAATGCCTTTAACTGATGAGCCACTTCTCTAATCCTCATCTATAACATTCATGGTGCAAGATAGAGTAGAGATGTTTGGAGATTCAATATCATATGAGTAGAGTAGGGAAAAGTAAGTCAATATGTCGGGTGGGGAGATGGCTCATGTTGTAGTTACTTGTTTGAATAAATCACCTGACATAAAGCAGCTGATGGAAAGAAAAGTATTTACTTTGGCTTACAGTCTTGAGGGGAAGCTGCATAAAGGCAAGGGAAACCATGCCATGAGCAGAGGCTGGACATCACCTCTACCACCAGCAGGAGAGCGCACAAAACTCTGGCAAGGGGGGGATAACTGGCTATAACACCTCACAGCTCAGTGGCTAAAGCACTTGCCAAAAAAGCAGGTAGACCTGTGTTTAGACTCATAACACCACAAGAAAGCTGGGCATAGAGGCACACACCTGTAACGGTGGTGCCGTGCTAAAGTAGGCAGAGACAGAAGGATACTCAGAGCTCCTTGGTTTTTGTCAGCAACTTCTGGGTTCAGTGAGAGATACTTTCTCAGGATAATAAGGTAGTGATTGAGTGTTGCATAGCAATCCCATCCTGATTAAAAAAAATTCCCTCCTCAAGGGAAAAAAGGAGCTTAAATATCCACTGTTGGTCGTCAAGTACAGAAGAGTTGAAATTTCAAAGGTCACAAGACCCCTCCCCAAGGTTATGATGAGTAATAAGTTGCTGCTGAAGGACAGACACTGAACAGAGTTGTGTAGCAAATTTCTCTGAATTGGAGAATGCCTTCCTGCTGGGAGGATAGAGGTTCTGGAAACACAGGATATAAAAAGTCTGGGAAAATTGAAACTTAAAAGGTCAAAAAAACCCTCTCTAAGGGGGTGGTGGAGTCCAGTGTGCTAGGGAGATGCAGCTTCCATGAATCATCACCTACTTTGTGGTGGGCTTTCTAGTAATACATGCTCCTGTAAGTGACCCCTCACCCTTCTCTGTAAGTAACCCCAATAACCCCATTGGTTCTCTAATAATCGTTTGGGTACATTAAAATTGTGGTTTTTTTTTTTTTAATCTGAGTCCTATCTGGTGTGAACAGGTATGTGTTCATGTCTCCCCAGGGGAAAAAAAAGTTTCACACAACATTGAGGCAGACATGTGATCAATGGTTTCCACCCACACATGAAACCACACACATGTGTGTGTGTGCGAGTGGACACACACATACACACACATGTAAGTATGTTATTCCATGTCTCAATTTCCTGACCAGTTTGAAAATTCTACTCATCAGCAATGACTTTCCAGTCAAATATTTATTTATACAGAATAAAAAAGATAATAATCATTTCCTAATGTCAAGAAAGATTTTGATACCAAAAACATTCACAAAAAAATTATCTTGAAGTAGGTAATTTCAAGAGTAAAATATGTGTTAATTTTCTGGATGTTGTTGATTTTGTTATGGCAGATGAGAGATTTTGGAGCACAGATATAGTTCATTGGCCTCATTGGCAAACACAAAACAAAAATCTTCCATCAAACATAGCTACTCAACACTCCTTATTTTACTTTATTTTATTTTATTTGGTTAGTAGAGTGATAGAAAATGAATGCCAGTTAAATTTACCATGTATTTATTTTTTCATAGTTGTTGTAATCAGCCACACACCACTGGGATGAATCTTCAAACCAGGCAGTTTTGGGGAGGAAAGTATTTATTGAAACTACCTATTGAGGGGAAGTTTTGTAACAGTGAAAGAGTCTGGCCCTCTTTCACAGGTCCAAGGAGAGAGAGAAACCCATCACCAACACCACACATACTGACCAGGGAACAGGCAGGAGGGCCAATGAGAGAATTTCTTCCCCTTTATATAGCCTTAGGGTGGGGTCTTAGAACCCTTCCCCAGACTTAATGGCTTCCTGAATCTCTGGAATTTCCTTCCTGCATGGGCCACACAGGAAAGGATGTTTACTTCCAGCTTCTTTGAGTTTCTTTACATCCTGCCCCTTGCTGAGAGGCTGCCTTCCTATAAATATCCTCAGAGACCCAGCCAAGATAATTAAAAAGATCAAGTTGAGAACAAAACCTAACTATCACAATAGTCTTGCCACAATTGTTACGCATATTTTTGAAATCTAGCAACATTTTACAAAAGGAAATAAGAGAATTTGCTTCATTTTTGTTAGCTTTGTTATATATACCTTCACTTAAATTAATGTCGTAGTAGGAAAACCCACCTCAAAAGTTCTATTTGAATTATAAAGTGAAGTTGTGGGATTTGTACATGGGAGATGGAGTATCACTTTCATTATATGTATTCAATATCTAGAGATGTATTGGATTTTAGAAATTTTAAACAAAAAATGAGTCACGACATATTACCCAAAAGAATAGATACAAAAGAGACAGAAAAAAGTCTAATGTGTTGTGGAGAGAGAAGGAGCAAATCAGGTTAGTCTTTGCTGAGGTCTGACTCCCTTTTTGTTAGCTCAATCTAAACACGACATTTTTGTGAATGTGCATCACATTCATTTTGGATTATTTAATTTAACTTCTTTTCCAGATGAACTAGCTTTATTAAATGCTTGCCATGGATGGGCAAATAGAGTTTATGCAGGCTATAAATATCTATGATTAGTTTGCTATAGTATACTGCAATCTAAGGTGCAGCAATTATGCATAATATTTTCTTCCAAGGTTCATAAACCATTTGAGAACACAGAGAAAAGGAAAACCTAGAAAGTGATTTTTCATTACCCATGAATTGTGACATTTGCAATCGTTATATTTCTGAGGGCCTGGACAAAAGTTCAGAGATATATAGAATTGAATCTCTGAGCTGAAGAAAAGTTAAAAGTATGTCTCTTATGCCTGAAGATGCACAGGTGTAAAATCATGTTATATAAAATATACAAATATGTGTATATGCATATATATGCTGTGATATGCCCACAGGTTAAAATTCAGGCCATATTCACATATGTAATATTTATGAAGATGATATGTTCTATACATACACATGGCCAGCTTTCTTTAATCAAAATATCTTAGAGGTTATAAACAAAAATAAAACGAACCTATCATTGTTCTCAAATTTGGCTTTAGGTGACAGCAAATAATTCTGCTTTGTAAAGAAACATGATAAAGTTTAGACTGTATTAAGTGCTATGACAAAGACCTATATGAATTGCAAAACTGAACAACAGAATTTAGATCCATGCATGCACTGGACACAGTTAAGAATGGATTTGGAAAAATGAGGGGTTTGCATAGGTACTTGAAGGTCAAATAAGACTAAAATGCTTTAAAAGATAGTTATAAAAAATGGACTCTACTCTCTGGAAAAGGAAGCCAAAAACAATCTAAAATATTACAGGAAGTTGTAAGGGAAAACATCTACTCACATACAATGGCAATTATATCAAAATAACATCAGATATTTCATAAACAACCCTGAAAGCCAGAAAAGCATGGAATAATATATTTTAAATCCTGAAAGTAATTAATTCCCAAACAAGAGTAATATATATATATATATATATATATATATATATATATATATATAGCAAAATTATAAAATTGATGGAGAAAAAAGAAATACAAATTAAGGAAACATGACAATCAAACCGCCACCACAATAAATACTTAAAGGGATATTACAGTGAAGAATAATTCTCATCATAAGAACACACGAAAGAATAGTCAACAATTAAGGAAATATTAACCAAATGAGCTGAATGTGAATCAATTGTATTCAACACAGAAAGCCAGAAAGCTTCCAAAACTAATGAGAAGAAGCAAAGAAACATTCAGAAAACCAAAAAGAAAGACCCTGCCAATAATAACTTTAGTTGTAAGTGACCTCAAGTAATGAACGCAAAGAGCAGACAAAAACAAAAACAAACAAACAAAACCAATAGCTGACTATTTTTTTTCCTTTTCTTTTACTTTATAAAGGTAGGGTCTCACTGTAGCCTAGGCTTTTGTGGAATTAACTATGTAGTCTCAGGCTAGCCTTAAACTCACAGTGATCTTTCTATCTCAGCCTTGTTAGTGCTGGGATTAAAGGCGAGAGAGAGAGAGAGAGAGAGAGAGAGAGAGAGAGAGAGACAGAGACAGAGACAGAGACAGAGACAGAGACAGAGACAGAGACAGAGACAGAGAGACAGAGAGAGGAGATGCATGCACCACTTTGTGCATCTGGCATTATGTGGATACTAGGAAATCCATCCCAGGTCCAGGTCATTAGGGTTTGCAGGCAAACATCTTAAGCACTGAGTCATCTCTCCAGGCCCCATCAAAGCTATTCTCATATAAGACTAGACTTCAAATCAAACCTACTCAGAAAAGACGAAGAGATATTAACAAAGAGAACAATCAATCTAGATTGCATAATGATTATAACCTTTTGTACACATATTATAGGGGCTCTCAATCTTATAAAACAATTCATAAAAGGTATAATAGGTAACAAAGATCTGATATAATTACAGTGGGAAATTTTAATATCCTACTCCTATATTTAGATATCTTCTAAAATAAATTTAGGAAAAACACTTTAGAACTAAACTATATCAGTGAACACCTAGATCTAATAGGTACCTACGCAGCATTCTACCTATCAGAAAGATAATATGCATTTTTTAAAAAATATATTTTATTTATTTATTAGAGAGAGAGAGAGAGAGAGAGAGAGAGAGAGAGAGAGAGAATGGGCACAGCACAAACTCCAGACACATGCGCCCTCTTGTGCATCTGGCTTTATATGGGTACAGGGGAATTGAACTTGGGTCCTTCTGCATTGCAGACAAATGTCTTAACCGCTAAGCCATCATTTCTATGTAGGGAGAAGTGATTACAAGGCTGTGAACAAAAAGAATTTAGGCTCAGAAAATGAGAGGGCTGCTTTTTTATTGGGGGGGGGTAAAACTATCAGGGAAGACCTAAGATTATATCTGAGCAGAGACCTCACTAAAGCAAGCAAGTGAGCTGTGTAAGCTATGGAGAAAGGAGATATTGAACCTTACTTCTCATTTACATCATGGGGATCTTGGACTTCCCCTCCCCTAGTTGGGAAATGAGCACTAAATTTAGTACTCCACAGAGACTCAGTCACAATATGTGGCCTGCAATAAGTCACTGAGAAGCATTCAAGAGTCCTCTTATTTTTCTCATTAACATTTAGACAGTGCCATACAATTTGTTTTTCCTGACTTCAGCTGGGGCTCTCATCTACTCATCAAACCTTACAGCCCAGACATCTGGATGTAAAGTACACAATCACATACCTGTGTCTATAGATGAGGGCTCTGCATTGAGGTGGGGAGCGCTCTACACTCTCTTTAATTGCTTTCCATCAAAGGAAGAATAAATTGAGAATGACTAAATTAAGTGATCTGGGGAAAGAAAGCCTATTACTAATGTAAATCATTATAAAAGCTTCACTAGGCAAAGAAGTAAAAAAAAACTAGAGAATATAATGTAGTGTCTATGGATAGTCTTCTAGTAGACAATTAAATTGCAAAAAGTTAGACAGTACCATTAATAACTGCACATTTCATTTAGTATATAATTATTCACTGTGGCCTCGCTAGCTTTCTTTAGCTTAGAAATGGAAGTGACCCTTTTATTCTGACTACATGGATTCCTAAGAGTGTCTCAAACTACTTCCATTTATCCTCAATCTCCTTGGACCTAATACATAAGAAGGGAATACTTCTTTGTCTCCTTAAGACTAACATGTCAAATAAAAACATCCATTCCTCTGTAGGACGACAAGGAGCGCTTACCACCCAGCAGATAATGAAGATACTGACTTATAACATGCTCAGTATCCTGGATTAAAATGATATTTCTGGGTAGAAGATGTTGAACAGCACTAATAAATTTTGGGAAAATAAAATGGTTCTTAAAAAATGGTTCTTAAATAGTCCATCTCTTACTTCAAAATATATCACCAATTAAGACAAGATAAGAAAATGGTTTGGCAAAATGCTTGCAGCCATCTCTCAATAATTATCTCTCGACTATTTGGAAACATATCATTGGATCATTTGTTAAGGAGTTTCTTCCATTTAGGAAGAACATTCTTAGTCACTGTATTTTCTGATTGAAATAAAAGTAAGGATATTTGATATGTTAGGATTATCTCCAATGTTCTAAATGTTTTGTGGATGGTCTACTTTAATTATCACAATAGCTCTGAAGTGGATTCAATTATCCCATAATTCACAGGTCAGAAACTGAGATGAAGAAATGCTAAAAGCCTTTCCCCCCCCCAAGTTTCTAATAATACTTGTAGAGAAGCCAGATTGTAAACTTATTTCCTTAATTGTGATATTGGACACATTCTCTTAGCCCCTTAATGCCCTGAGAGATAAGGTGGACAAAATTGTTCATTTCTAAAATTTAAAGTTTTTTTAAAAAGGGTATCTGAGATGTTAATTTATGTAAAATTTCACAGTCAATCCGAGGCAGGCTGACAGAGAAATTCTGGTTGGCAGAATGAAGACTCCTATCCTAGCTGAGTATTAACAGACATGTGTCTTCCATTGCATACAACTAAGAAGCAGAAAGCAATGCCATCAAGAAAACTCGTAGAGCTTCAACAGACTCCTAACAAACTGGGATTGAGGAGAGGGGTTTTGTGTGTTCTATGTGTGCAACTTTTTATTTAAAAAATAAACTATAAAAATAAAATATATGTTTCTGTGAAATTGGCAAATCAATTAAATATAACTCTGATGATTCACTAACTCATGTCCACTATACAATAAAAGAGGATATAACCAAGATTTAATCTCTGCATATTATTCTATAGTGGTTACAATGAAACCAGTCAGTTGGTCCTAAAGTTGATTTTTGTTTGTTATCTATGATCCCCGAGGCTCAAGTTCTGTTAATATTAGGCAAGAAATGGCAGACAGTGATGAAAGTGTCCATAATAAAGAATAAAAAAATAAATAAGTAAATAAATAAATAAAACCAGCTATCAGTTTTGAAGCACAACAATGTAATTCTATAGACTCTGATAATATAATGTAGTTTTGAACAGGGAAAATGACTCCAAAACTGATCTTAATTATCAGTGTAAGTTCACGGTGATGAAGAAATGGTGGGTAAGAGGGGAGACAGAATGGGATGGTGGACAGTCCTCAACTTCAAGACTACACAGAACAAGTAGCAAGACCTGCTGCATAAGTTAGGAGGAAAAGGCATGTTGCGGAGGGGGGGGGATGATGGCAGGATGTGTAATGAGAGGCCATTAAAACTGAGAGTCAGCTGGAGAGATGACATAGTGGTTAAGGTGCGAACCTGCAAAGCAGAAGAACCAGAGTTCAGTTCCCAAGGACTAAAGTCAGGTGTACAAGGTGGCACCTGAGTCTGGAGTTTGTCTGCAGTGGCTAGAGGTCTTAATGTGCCAATTTTCTGTTTATCTGCCTCCTTCTCTCTCAGATAAATAAAATATTTTTAAAATTGAGAGTGCAGGTGAGGTAGTATATGCACACACAAGGAGAGGAGGGCTACATATTAGATTTAAGAGAATCTTCCATAGAAAACTGTTTCTTTTTTTTTGTGTGTGTGGAGATATGTCAGATTATTTTCAAAGCTGGGAAGTGAAAATAAACAGAATAATGCATTAACTGAATTGCTTCCATTTTCGAATTTAAACCCTCATATTGCCAATTATTTGCACTTCATATACATTGGATTCATTTGCTAAAAATGATCAATTTCCTACTATTCGTAGAACCAATTATATGAGCAGCTGCTGTTGCTTTTAGTGACTTGAAGTGGAGTCAAACATGTTCTAACTCAAATGATGAGTGTAGAAGCTATGAGTTGATATCTTCTTCCTTCTTTCTGATAAACTCAAATGTTCTATTTAGACCAGCTTTCTAACTCTGTAAAGTTCAGTAAACATGAAATTGTGTGGCCAAGTTTAGAAAAAATTTAACTTAGAATCTCAAGATGTCTACAACTGCAATAAACTGAGACTAGTGCTCTTCAAAGGAAGCCTCCCTCCTTGCTGACAAAGTCCCCTGCTCTATGTCAGTCCTAGAAACCCCCATGTCTTTGCACCAGGGCCAAAAAAGTGTCCTCAAAGACCAGTGGGGAGCAGGCAAGGTTCCTCAGTGGCCTCTGCGATTTTTCCCATTCCTTAATAAAAGTGTAAAAGAAGAAAAGGCCTCTTTTCTTCATCTTTTTTTTATTTTTCTTTCTGGATTTGAAGCCTGGAAATGCTATTTTGGTAACAAATGAAATACATATTTGTGATGTCAGAAGATTATAAATAAAAACATTCCTGAAGGTTGAACACATTGTTACAGCATTATTGATTATTGAGACACGTGTCTTGAGTCAAGACTTCCTACTTTGCCAAATCATGCACATTCCTTATTATTTTAGTCATGTTGAGTCAGGAGTTTTGTTACTAGAAGGCAGAAACATTCCAGCGGACAGAAATAATAAAGTCTCTGAGATGAAATTTGCTAAAAGTAGTAGCTTGTGTAGATAACAATATCTTTGCAATGTTAAATAGTTTTAGAACCGTGCATGCTTAGAAGAAACAAGCATTATCCAGAGTAACAGAAGATGGTGGTTTATTCTTCAAAAGTTATGGATTTATAAAAATAAGTTATGGATTTATGTGACATAAAATAAGATATCTCATCTCTGTTGGCACAGTCTTGCAGTATTAAATATGAATTTGTATGATAATTTTTCACTGAAAACATTTTATACCCAAACAAGATATCCTCCCAAACTGTCAAAAGACAAAAGAAAGTAACCACACCTTCTAATTGATAAGCATCACATCAAAACATACATATGAAATCAGTCAGAATGAAATTATATAACATAAGGTCAGGGTATTTCCCTTAAAGAGTTAGTTGGTGTAAGGATCCCAATCAGGAACACTGGTTTTCCATTTCCTTCTCAATCTCCATGTGGTTACATCGGAAAGAGAAAGTCAACTGTTATATCCACTTTATAATTTAAGCTTACAGAATGACAAAAAACAAGAGTTTTGAATGACCCAGTCACAGTGATTCTCTAGTAACTGAAGTAAGACAAGAATATATTTAATTGTTCTGTGGCCACAGGGATCCTGTTGCTATTTGTGATGGCTTTTGCTGGATAAGCCATAGCCGCTATACTTGAGAATAGTCAAGTCTGTCTTGGAAGTCTTTGATTCCTTCAGTTTCAATTTTCATTTGTACATAAAAGCATAGCTATAGAAGAAACTAGCTCACGATGCTGAAATTAACAAAGGGAAGTAGAAACAAGCTACCTAGGGCTGGAGAGATGGCTCAGCGGTTAAGGCACTTGCCTCCAGGGCCTAAGGCCCTGGGTTCAATTCCCCAGGTCCCACATAAACCAGACCCACAAGGTGGTGGCCCTGATGTGCGCTCTCTCTCTCTCTCTCTCTCTCTCTCTCTCTCTCTCTCTCTCTCTCTGCTTGAAAATGAATAAATAAAACATTTAAAAAAAGAAATAAGCTACCTAGAAAGATTATCAAATGTACATTATAATGATGTTAGTGTTGATTGTTTCTTGATGTTTTAGTGGAATTTTAATATTTAGCTAAAATAATAAATAAACTTCTAGGCAGAAGGAATGCATGGATATTTACTGGACTTCAATTTGTAAAAAACTTAGGTTGTTGTGAATGGTGGGGTCTATTTGTGGAAGCTAATTTGACAATATGTTACAAGGCTAATTAGAGGTGGGAAAGATGAGGTCATGATTTTATCCCTGCCCCCAAAATAGCTTAGCATCCACACGAATTATATAAAAAATGAACGTTATAATTTTAAATGAATATCATATATTTATTTTTTATTTTATTTTTTTATTGTCCATAATGAGTTACATTATTTAGTGGTCAAACAGTGAGTTGTTATCCCAAATTCCCCGATGCCCTCCCCATCCCCAATCAGTTGGACATCCTCCTCGGCAGGTCGTCTGGATCAGTCCTTGTGACAGGGGATGACCATGGATAGCTTAGTATTCAGCCAGGTTCTCCTGGCCCTAGTATGTTGTTACTGAGGGGCGCCATGCCTCTCATATATTTAAATAATGTTTTAGTTTATAAAGAGGATAATGTAATGTATTCCATGGAATTAACTGACAACTAACTCCCTAAGAAAATCATAGAGACAGCAATTTTCTGAAGTTCAAAATATTTAGCAGTGCCTTTTCCATGGACTATATAGGGTAGTGTGGAAAGGGAACTTCTGGGTCAGCTTTCAAGGAATGCCTTAAACATCACATCAAGGTGGAGGTTATGAGATTAACAGGCACAGAAGGTGCTTGAATCAGATGACTGAACACTTGGTCACCAGCTGATGACAATTTGGGATGGAGCTTTGCTGGACAAGATGTGCTGGTGCAGAGGCTTTGGGGTGTTGTAGCCCAGCTTTTCCCTTGCCTGATTGCAGCTCACTCTCTTGCTGGAATCTTCCACCTCATGTGGCAAGAAGTGATGTCCATTCTTGACCATGATTTTCCTCTAAAGACTATAAACTATAAAAAAAATCCCCTCCCATGAGCTGATTTTACTCAGGTAATCTGCCCTATCAATATGAAGGTAACTACAATACTGTACTTCAGATTTATTCATCCAGCCATATTGTACAGAGTGAACTGACACAAAAATAGTCCAGAGTTAGGAAAGAAAGTCAACGGGCAATTATAGCATAGCCCCCATAGGATATGGATGTAATAGTTGTGGAAGAATAAAGGATGCATTAAGGAAAGAATCAGTAGAAGCTATTAACGGACCGGATGAAGAAAAATTAGATATTTGTGAAATTTCCAGTATTTGAGCCACAGAGTCAAGGGACTTTTTCTTGAGTCAGTAGAAAGGGACCATTGGTTATAGAAACATGTGTAGAGTAAGCTGAGCTGTAGTGAGAGGTAAAGCATGGATCTAAGAGCTGGGTTCATGGAGAAAGCTGAAGGCATTGTTGTTAAACACACTACAACCGAGATGGTCATAGAGGCCTGATTTGATGCTTCATGGATTCAGAGACACTCATGACTCAGCTTAACCTGAGATCCTGAGATGTTTTAACCAGGAAGTCTAATTAATCTATAGAGGTTTAGGACAAATGTCATTACAAGATGGCGTTCTTTAACAATTGTGGACTACATATTTTCTGCTACCACCACCATTTTTTCTTGTTTTTCAGGATACATTTGTTCCAAGTACATACTAGGGTGCCAACATTGTTGCAGGTGGAAAGAAACTGATAGCTAAGTCATTTATAATAAGGGACTGGATTAGCCAGACCACCAACAAACCCAGAAATCAAAAATCATATAGATTTCAATGTTTTAGTTTGGGAGCTTTTTAGATGGTGGAAACTGGAAAACATGACAAAAAAATGCCATTTGATCAAGGACTCAAAAATATCTATATTGTTAAAAAAAGAAATTTTAAATAAGTAACAATGGCATTAGCTCTGGTCAACAGGACTCCCCTCCATCTGGATCAATGTTGGTACCCCATCGGTAGTCAGTCATAAAAGAGGCTAATGTGACTGAGCTATTGGGCTGAGTAGTGAGTGATGGGAAAAGGTATCAGAAATTTATAGAAAATCTGGATCTTCAGACCATCAGAAAACTTTATGCCTTCGCCCATGGCTAGTCTCTCCTGACCAGGGACATCAACCACTCTGTTCTGTTTGTTTTCTTTCTTCAAGCTCCTTAGGGATAGTTGAGGTGGATATTAGGATGGCTTTCCCTGAGTACCACAAAGGTGTGATGAAAAAGAACCAGTGATCTTTACATAAATGAGAAGAGCATAGATAGGAAACTGAGAAATAAATTGTTAAAGGAAAGGAAACGTGATGTAGGAAATACTGCAGGCTGTGTGTTTACTCCTCACTGTCATTGCTCCTCCTTGGTGAGTATCCTCACGTCCTAGAACATTACCACATCCAAGAATTGAGCCTCTGGAACCCTGTCTGAAAGCCAACAAGAGACTGATGAGGACAGTTTCCAGGACAGCTCCTCAGTGCGTGTCATGAACAAGATCTCTCACTGTGAATCAAGCTGAGATGACATGATTCTGAAGTCCACGTCATTAGTGGAGTCTGGATTCTCTCAGTTATCACATAATTCTTTTTCCCTCAGTATGTAAGTTTAATTAAGAAGCACTTCCTTTATTAGTAAGTGTAGCCAAGCCTTGATGCTTACTGGTTTAAAGTATGTCTTCTATGCTCTGCCTTTTTCATATCTTAAAGCACCTAATAAAATAGGGAGCATTCCATTAGTGCATAGTGATTGGCTGAATGAAAAAAATAACATAAAAGAGTAAAGATTGTACTCCATCAATAATATAAAAAAACTGTGAGATACTTTCATAAGTTAGGTAAGACTGGTAAAATAAGATTGAAAATATGTACCTGTGATAATTTAGTTGATTCCTTATGGGGAGAAAAACTGAAAGAGATGTATATATAATGCATATACTATTCTATAATCATGTTTAAGATAGCAATGTGGTAGAGTTGCCACCTTCCATGTCTATACTAGAAATTTAAAGGATGGGAATTAACTTGAGAAATTTCTACCTCCTCCTGCAGCCTCATTAGAAGCTGATGAATATGCTAATCTGTAGCGTCTCCCCTATCTCCTGTGACATTTAGCTTTAGTCACCTGAACCACATAGGAATGCAGAGGGAGATCCTGATTATTTGCTCAGATTGTGCAATTTAAACCTAACGCACATGGTGTGATGAGCTAAATCACACGGATCGTCTGTGCTTAGATGGAAGTCTGTGATTATGATATTTGACAGAAAAATAGTCACAGGAAATTCTAGTCCCTGTGCAGTTCAAAGAGTCTGATTCCTTTCTAGTATACTGGATATATCCTTTTCTCTCTTGCTCCCCAATGATTTATTTTTTTCACTTTCTATCATGAAATAATTTCATAACTTTCTTCAGTATCATCTGGTGTACTTTCCTTACATTGATCTCATTGGGGTTTAATTTCCTTCATGCTTTGCAACCTATTAAAAAACCAGTGTTATCCATGCATTTGGTGACATTTTGATGATCATATATTATTTTTTTACTTTTTACTTACAGATTCCATAATTATAGACAATAAACCATAATAATTTACTCCCTACCCCCAATTTTCCCCCTCTCAAATCCACTCTCCATCATATCTCTTCCCCCTCTCAATTAGTCTCTATTTTGTTTCAATGTCATTATCTCTTCCTCCTATTATGAAGATCTTGTGTAGGTAATGTCAGGACCTGATCATATATTCTTTTTAAATGGCCAATATTAAAGCAAAAAGTCTTAACCAATTAGAAAATTTACTATAACAGTTTCAATGGAGTATAATCAGAAATTATTAAACTGATTAGTTTCATCTTTTCTCCTGAGCTTACCATTGTGATATTTCAATTACACATGGTCTCAAGTATTGTGCTGGACAGTAATTCAAAATGTACTTATTTTATAGGTAAAAGAAATCATCAAATATATTTGTAGTGTATAATTTCCTGTATATTAAATTATGTGTTAGGTAATCTTAGTAAACAAATATCTTAGTAAACAAATATCTTTGTGATAGCTTGAAAATCACACATATATGTCATTATTAGAATTACACAATGAGCTTTGTAAAAGACAGCCCATTTCTTTGGTCTTTTCAATATTGTTCATTGTTTATCAAATCAAATGATTATCCATAGATTCACACTAGGGAGCCTCTACATCATTGTCTCTCCTCATATTTTGTATGGGTAATACATAATGTGCTTAAGAAATTTTGCAAGTCAAACATTTAGTTTATAGCTGTTTGATCACAGGAATACTTAGGTACTTTGTTTATTATTCTGAATGAATAAATGCCTACAGGTAAATAATTGGTGATATAAAAAGGCATTCAACTTATTTTCATTTATTTATGAATCATTTTTGTCCCAGAGTAATCTTTGTCCATAATCATCTTGTAATATTGTATTTTATATTAGAATTAAAACCACACTTTATATTATCAAACATTCATTTCAAATATACTATGTACAATTCATATCTTATAGTTTGTCATTTTCTTGATCACCTTAGCTATACATTGCTTTATGGTACTTTTAATTTTAGAATTTTTTACAATATTACATTTACCTCTGTGTTAGTTTGAAATGATACACTTCATTCTATGACCCATTTTTATAGAACTGGCACATAGTTTTTGAAATAAGGATCAGAGTTAATATATTTAACCTTTTATTTTGTGTGTAGATATCAAATTAAATCATCATCATTTATTTTAAAAATACTATTGATTTTCTTTCCAATGATTCTGATACTTCAATTGAGGTCCAGCTGATCAGCATATGCATATGTATTTGATCTAGCCTTTGAGTTACAAACACTTGTCTTCCTATGTGCAGATAGCACACTGTTTTGATACCTGTAGGTCTACAATAAGGCAAAATACTATTATGTTTACTTCTTTATTATATTTTGCTTTATATATTTCTCTTTTTCTGAATTCTTTTGAATAGGTCCTTTGTGTTCCTGTGAAAGTTATAGAATCAGAGAATCAGCTAATTATTTATTTTTGCCAAAAATATCAAAGAAAGTACACAAAACTAATGAGAATCTGTTGAGAGTCAGTCTACATATAAACTTGGTCTAACATTCACCATATGTAGCTAAAGCTGGACTTGAATTGCTGATTGGCCACTTCTGTTCCTTAGCTGCTGGGATTACGAGTATACACCACAATTCAGCTAAGAAGAAATATCCTAAAACCACTGAGTATTCTAAACCAATGACTACAGCACATCACTCTTTAATTAGCTACTTAATTTCTACTTAATTTCTAAATTTTCAGTGTACCAATCATACTTTTTATTGCAACTTATTCTAAATAGTTCACATATTTGATTATATTTCAAGTGCTGTTTTAAATTTTGGTTTTCTAATTATTTGTGTCTATTACATAAAATTTGATTATTGAATAATTTTCTTATATTTTAAAACTTCACTGAACTTATACTATTAGCTCTCCATACATTATTCAGAATTGATTTTCACTGATAATCAAGATTTCCTCAATAAAGAATATTCTTTGATAACTGAATGCCTTTTAATTTCTCTTTTTGCCTCATTTTATTGACTTAGCTATACACAGCAATGTTGACTGCCTGTGGACAGGACAAACTTGCTTTGCTTCTGATTATACAGAAAAAACTAATCCCTTTCCTTTTGTTATTTTGGGTGTGTGTATACATGATGTGTGTGGGAAGGAATGTGTGCATCTTGGTGTGTGGAGTTCAGAGACCAAACCCTGAAGTGTTGGTGTTCTCCTTACACCTTGTATCAGATGCGATCAGTGCCAGAGTCCCTATCTCCAAGAACTTCTAAAATGACATAAGTCCACTGACCATCACTGTGTAGGCACACTGGGATGACAGACACTCAGGCCACTACGGACTTTTCTCTATATTCTTTCTGGGTATCCTAACTCCAGTCATCCAACTTGTGAAGTAAGGACTTTCAACCACTAAGCCTTAAACACTTTACCTGGAAAAAAATATAAATTGACTTTGGATATGAGTTTTTAATAAGTCTTCTTTTAGTATGAATAACCACCCTGATCTGAGACTTTGAATCTGAGCCAAATCCCTAGTCCAGAGCACATTTTTCTTTTTAATCAAGAATGAATGTTGGAGGGCTGAAGAGATGGCTCAGTGTAAATAAATTATGCTAAGTATAAATAAATTAAATTAACCTTGATGAATAAGGATCTTGTTCTAGAATACCATTTTTAAAATATATATTTTTTATTGGGCTGGAGAGATTGCTCAGTGGTTAAGGCACTTGCCTCCAGTGCCTAAGGCTCCTGGTTCAATTCCTCAGGACCCACATAAGCCAGACCCACAAGGTGGTGGCCCTGGTGTGCTCTCTCTCTCTATCTCTCTTTCTCTCTGTATCTCTCTGCTTGAAAATGAATAAAGAAAATATTTTTAAAAAGAATGAATGTTGGAATATTTTTTCAAGTGTTCCTCTGTATCTATCCATATGATCATATAGATTGATGTCCTTCTACTTTGAATTTCATTGATGTATTGCAGTCTACTGAGGTGAGTTCACAATGACTGTATTATACATGTTCATGATGTATGATGTATGAAGCTTAGCACTTCTGTCAGACTGCATGAGTTTACTGGCACCTATTTTTAAGGCATACTTGTTTGTAGTTTGTCTTCCTATCACATCTTTACCTGGCTTTGGTGTGGGAGTAAGTCAACTGAAATGATGATTTGGGGAGTTTACCCTGTTTTCTTTTTAATAAAAAAACATTTTCGGGTTGGAGAGACAGATCAGTGGATAAGGCGCTTGCCTCCAGTGCCTAAGGCCCCGGGGTTCAATTCCCCAGTACTCACATAAGCCAGACCCACAAGGTGGTAAGGTGGTGGCACTGGTGTTCTCTCTCTCTCTCTCTCTCTCTCTCTCTCTCTCTCTCTCTCTCTCTCTCTCTCTCTCTCCCTCTCTCTCACATTCTCTCTCTGTATATCTCTGCTTGAAAAATGAATAAATAAAATATTTTTTTAAAATTCAATTTGAAGAGTTTAGATTGAATACTCACTATATCATATTCCAATATTTGGAAGAATTTACCCATGTAACTCATTTGATCATGTAGATTCCTTTCTTTATTCGTTCTTTAAAAATTTATTGGTTCATATGTGATTAAAGTTTTAGAATTTTGGTAGCTACAGAATGAGCTAGGTTTTCTATTATTTAAAAAATTATTTATTTGGAAGGAAAGACACACGTAGAGAAAGACAGAGACAGAGATAGAGAATGAAATTGGGTGAACCATGGCCTTTTGCCACTGCAAACAAATTTCAGAATGGAAGCTGGTCCACTTCCTACTGACACTCCCAGCTCTCTTGTACCTGGATAATTCTGGGAAGAGATAGGCAAGCATGAGCAGTAGATAACACAATTTCAGGACAGTCTTCCAAATGCATCTTTGTGTATAATATCATTACTGAGTTTCTATAAAGGACTTTGGAGCCTTATTTACTGAGATATTTGCCATCACTAGGGTACTAAATATTCCACTAGTAAATGAGAAGTTTTATCTGCATGTTTGAGGGGCAAGTCACATAGGTCAGTTTTGTCCTGACCAAATCAAGACCAGTCCTACATTCCTATCCAGCCCCAGGTCTAGTGTTTGAAGTTCGTCATTCTTTTCCACAAGGATACCTATGAGTTTTCAGTGTTCATGTGAGGACACAGTGCCTGGTTTTTTTTTTTTTTTTTTTTTGCCATGCTCCCAGCTTTTAGATGAACTGCTCCTGAAGCTCACAGATTCAATTTTGGATTAGTGCTGAGAGTTTGAGTTTCCTTGTCATGTTTGGAATTTGGAGACCATCCTTTATTGCTTACGTACCATTTAAATGGCATATTTCCCCAAGTAAGTCAATATATCTTAAACACATCTAATACTTTCCTCAATGTCTGTTACAATGTGTACATTCACATCTAAAATATTAGTAGGTAATGATTTAAAAAAAAAGAAAAGAAAATTCCCCTGATAGCTACCTACTTTCTAATAGCTATGAATCCCAGAAGACTATAGTTCTTTTTAGAATAATTTCAACCAAAAAAAAAAAATTTAGAATCTCTCTGCAGAAAGGAAAAAAAAACACCATTTCTCAAACATGGAATACAAAGATTAATTTTTTAGCTATCTACTCAGTATGGGTGTATAGATAAAAATATCTCCATAGAACTATTAACTTAGGACCTTGAGATCATGCAAACGTAATTCAATGTGGGAGGACTGCTTCTGACAAGCTTAATGGTTTTTTTTTTTCACTCCTAAAAACTTACCTTTCAACTTGTCAAGTCTCCAATGTGAGGTTCAGTATTAAACAAAGAGTCACATTGAAAGGCTTACACAAGTAGGGAGGTTTAAAGTGAAGTAAGAGATCACCCTCATTAATGAAGCGAAAAAGGATTTATAATCTCAGCGATGACTCTACCTCTCTTGTGAAAAGAATTGATAAATGTATTTATCTACTTTACTCAAAACTTTATCACATGTATGGATAAATATGATAGAAATCAAATTAGTTTCCTTTCAATTTTATCTCAATTTTTCTGTTCTACTTTAAGAAATATTTTTATTTATTGACTTGCAAGGAGAGAGAGAGAGAGAGAGAGAGAGAGAGAGAGAGAGAGAGAGAGAGAGAGAGAGAGAGAGAGAGAGAGAGAGAGAGAAAATGGGCCTGGACTTGGCCCTCCAGTGGCTACAAATGAACTCCAGATGCATGTGCCACTTTGAGCATCTGGCTTTACATGGATACTGGGGAATCGTACCAGGGTCATTAGGCTTTGCAGACAAGCATCTCTCTAGCTCCCTTTGTCATACACACTATGGTTAAAGAGTGAGGGCAAAATGACAGGTAATGATGACCATGACTGGAGTGTGATGGCTTCCGTTGTCATCAACCTTCTGGTTGCCACAACAAAGAACCCAACTAAAAGCCGCTGATGGAAGAAATGGGTTTATTTTGGCTTAAAGACTCCATGATGGCAGGGACAACAATGATACGAGAAGAGGGTGGACATCACTTCTGCCACAGCACTATACAAACAGTGGCAGGAAGGTGTCCCAACACTGGCAAAAGGAAGCTGGCAATAACACCCATAAGTCCGCCTCCAACAACACAGCTCCCACAAGGTTCCCACTCCAAAACTGACATCAGCTAGGGATCTAGTATTCAGAACACATTAAATTTATGGGGGGCACCTGAATCAAATCACTATACCTTTCAGTTCTTAGATTAAATATACCTATGCCATTTAATAATAGAACTCATGATTTAGGTGTTATTAAGGATTATCAATTAAAAGAAGCAACAGGCTGAAATGTATTGTCAACAGAATATAATTTTCAGTTCTTGATCTGCACACACAAAAAATACCTTTCTGTATGTCAAAAATTAAGGACTATATGTCTTTAAAAATATTGACAGTTTTAAGTGTCCGGAAAAGGCACATTATAATAGCTTAAAAATATTCTCACCCGAGCCCATAAAAACAAGAATTCCCTTACTAGACTTGCACAAACTCGATTCTACCACTTAGTCTGATAAGTTACAAAATGCCATTTTCCAAATCGGAGCTGTCTTGTGATTTTCGGAAACGTAAGTGGACATCTGAAACAAGAAAATATATTCCGTACCCACTCCCGCCCCACAACACAATCTGATTTCTCAAAAATCACTTTCTCACTGAGGTCTTGTCTTGTATGTCAACTTTTTGCCGGAAGCCAATTCCTATTGCCAGGTTAGAAACCTCTAAAATAGCAGCTCTATTCTGAAAACACTGACACTCCCTTTGCCCTGATGATGTGACTGGCACCAGCATAATACTCCGAACTCAGCATCAGCCATTAGCTCAAATAGGTTGATTTTACCCCATTGTTGTTCATTCTGTCCTATACATTTGCTATGATGCCTGTGGCGCCTTTCAATGCCACTTAACTATAGGCTGTCCTCCGGGAAATGTCAGGCACAGCCACCTCTGGTGATATGCAGACATGTGCTACTTTGTATCGGTTTATCGGGGTTTTTAACTCTATACACTTAAGTATTTCTTTTAAAAAATACATTTCTTTGCCAAAAGCACACACCTTTAAGTTATGGTGGAATGTGGAAATGTGGACTTCCCTCTTGCAGACTATTGTTCCTAGAATGTGTACTGCTAATGAGGAAGGTATCAGACCTAACCTGCTTCGAACAGAACCCTAGTGGAAAAAATAATAAAAGAAAAGAGAAGAAAAAGAATCCTTCCCCCCCCCAATGTTTTCTTTACATCCTGATCATTTCGTGCTGATTTGAATAAATATCCTTACAAAACAATCTTATGAAATGAGATGATGGATTACAACCTTGTCAGGCAAGATTATACAACCTCAGCCCCTTGGTGAGTTTATCAGTGTGGGCAGGGACATCAAGCTATTTTAAAAAATGAGATCTTCCCAAAAATGATTCCCAGAGCCTCCCAGTAGGTAAGGAAGAAATACTTTGTCTAGGATAGTGAGAAATTCCCAAGAAACTTGCTGGAGATGTGCAGAGAAAGTATACACAAGTTTTTGGCTCCTAGCTCCAGAGTTAGATGAAGGCAGGCAGAACTTAATCACAGCTATGGCTTTCCTTGTCTACTATAACAGGCAAGATGTCTGGTTAGGAATTCATGTAAAAGACACTCATAGGAAACTGTGGCAAAGATAGGCACAGTCCTTTGCATTAATTCTAATATTGCTATGGTAAGCTCCTGCTAGAGTGATTGACTCATAATGAGAAGATTAGTGAATTCTAACCGGATCCTATAATTTTTGATAAATAACTAATAATTTTATAACAATACATCAAAACCCCTAAATAATATCAAGTTCAATGTGTGAGCAATAAGTCGGTATTACTGTAGTAGAATTGCTAAAATGAAACTTGATATTGACAATATGTCTATCAGTTTAACATTTCAGGATTTTAGAATAGTGAGGTCAGGTCAGAATGGGGAAAAATAAAACTGAACTTTATTATTTATTTTATCCTATTTTCAGAGAATATATAAATTCTTTTATAGAATATAGAACTTTTGTATAAAACATATGGTTCTTTATAGGAAGTTTCTAATTACAGTCCAAATTATCAATATGCTTTCTTATTTAAATTAACTTCCTTTACCTGCCCAGGAACACAGTCATGAAATTGGCACTCCATGGAGTCATGTTATTGGAACTCTGACAAGTGCAAATACAGAGAGACAGAGAGAAAGTGTGTGTGTGTGTGTGTGTGTGTGTGTGTGTGTGTGTGTGTGTGTGTGTGTGTGTGTATTAAAATGACTGAGTGAAACTGGAATGGAGCACATTAGATCTACCCATTGCCTGATAAAATGACCTCAAATTTATCAGCTTAAATCAATTCTCGTGGAGTGCCTCCTGGTCCGTAGGGCAGAAGTCCAGCCAGCCCAGCTAGTGTCCTCCTGAGAGTCTTACAAGATAAAAATCAAAGTGACAGCAATGTTGTGTTCCTTCAGAAGCTCTGGGGGAGCATCTGTTTTCCTATTATGCATGCTGGTGGCAGGATTCATTCTGATGTCATTGCATACTGAGGTCCCATTTCTTCTTTGGTTGGTGTGCTGAGGCCCTTGTTCAGCTCCAGGAGACCACAGTGGTACTTGATTCATGGTTTCCTTTCCTTGTCTCCAAGCCTACAACAGCAACTTGAGTCTTCCTCAGGCTACATCTCTGCAATACCCTCTGTCTGACATGACTGTTGCTTTTTATGCTTGAGCTGGTCCACATGAAGAGCCCTCCTGGATACACTGGGGTATCCCCTATGCCTAGGTGATTTAATATTCATCCCAACTGCCAAGTCATGGGCATCATGGGAAGGTGAACCAGTGCTGGGTTGGGAGAAAGAGACCAAGCATAGAAAGGCAAATGCTGCCTGTCATCAAAGAATACAATTCTCATTTCCAGTGTCATTACATTCTTCATAATATTGTTAGTTTTAGAAGGCAAAGCTCTAACTTTCATGCCCTTTGCAATGTATGCTTTATTTCTTTTATTGGTTTTCCCATATGAATTACATCCCCAGATGCCTTTGTCCCAAAAAGTCAACTGTCTTCATCTGCTTTCTCCTCTTCCACAGCACTAAATATGTAATGTCAAAGCAAACAGAAACCTCGATTGTCTCTGAATAAGAAAATTATAAATTATTTTTAAATTTTAAATTAAATTTAAATTTTATTTAATTATAAATTATTTTATTTCTAATAGCTCACTATGTCATTGTAGAAAAAACCACATTTCTTATTAATAAATTTCTAAAGAGAAAATCAAGATGAGAGATTTCTCTGGCGTGTACATTCTACTGAAAACAGCACCTTAGTCAGCCTGCGGTACTTACAGGCCTGTATATTTTACAAAACTTGACTGGGAAACAGGTTGGCTCCATATGGAAACCTATCCATCAGCCAATGGCTACCTGCATTCTATTTCATGGCGATGGAATTTCTGAACAAAAAAGATCTCAAAGAGACAATAAACTACTCTGAAATTTCCTTCAGCCACTGACAACAGTAATTCATTGGCTTCCATTAATATTCAGCTGCATTCCAAGAAAGACCTACCCACTGGAAGGAAGGTTATGGCGTTGCTACTATAAGAATATACTTTGGAGAAACTTGGGCAAAAGTCGTGACACAATCTTTTTCCCTTCAGTTCATCATACCTATCATACTGGTAGGTGAGTGAGTGAGAGAAGTAAATTATGACACAGCAGAAACTGGAAATGAGGTCTCCAAGACAGGCAACCCAGGTGGAGCAAAGCATAATCACAAGAGATACTTAGTGGGGCTCAGGAAAACCAACTCAACCTCACTTGGCAGATGGGTAATCAATTTGGGGAAAAAACACGACCTTTGGCAAAGTGGAAGAGAGAGCTACACCTGGTCTTTTATTGCTCTTCCAGAGACATTAAAGGAAATGATTTAATGGATTGTTTAAATATATGCACCCAAAAGACAGACTGATCCCCATCTTGGCAAAAAGGAAAAAAAAAAGTGCAGTAGACAGTCTGTAAGACCTTTCTTTATGAAGAGAGATGTCTTTACTTTAAAAAAAAACACTATGGTGAGGCACTATAGTGAGGAATATCCAGAGGTTATTTAAATGGGTTTGCTTATTCTAGGATTCAAAAAAATGTTCAACTGAATTAATTTTTGTTTGGTGTTGAGAAGCTATTCCCTATTCTCACTGTTTTTCTTCTACTGAATGGGGGGCCATGCCAGTTTTTGTCAGCTTTCTGCCTTTCTTGAAACATTTTTAAAATGTTCATATTTTGATGAGACATGGGCAAACTAGTTATGATAGAACAAATTTTAACTTATAGGCTGGGGAGATGGCTCAGCAGTTAAGGCACTTGCAGCATAAGCATGAGCGCTTATGGGGGCCTAAAACTGTCCCTGGGGTTCCCCAGCACCCACTTTAAAACAGGCGGTCTACAATGGTGAGAAGGCAGAAACATGAGGATCTGTAGGGCTCATCGACTGAAAATCGCAGGTCCAGGTTATATGAAAGAAATATGTAGAATGTAGAGTGACACAGGACAACTGGCATTCTTCACTGGCATGTGCAGGTACATACGCAGTACACATATCACACACCATACCACATTTTATTTACACACACACACACACAATATATTGGGTGTGCATACAAATTGTTTGTTGATATTGAAAATAATGAAGGCTTTTTATTATGTTTTACAATGGCAATAGATTGAAACCAGACACAAATCTTATGATTAGTACAGGAACAAATTTTAAAATAATCTTAATTTCAAAAGTTGCTCCCTAGGTATTTGTACCTCCAACACAAAACCTGATACATTTTCTTCCTCTCTTAAGTTTTATGGATAATATTTTTGTTCATATAAATTATCTATTAAACTAAAGTCTGTACTTCTGTGGAAATCTAATCTTGACTTTCATACAATGTTTTTTTTTAATAAAGAATACTTTCCAGCCGTGCATGGTGGTGCATGCCTTTAATCCCAGAACTTGGGAGGCAGAGGTAGGAGGATTGCTGTGAGTTCAAGGCCACCCTGAGACTACATAGTGAATTCCAGGTCAGCCTGGACTAGAGGGAGACCCTACCTCGATAAACGAAAAACCAAAAAAAAAAAAAAAAACAAAAAGAATACTTTCCAAAACAGTCATTCAATGATGTGTGCACAGTGTTCATTTAACTGATTTTCCAGTATTAATTTCTATGATGAAAAGGAGGTTTATGCTTGGATGAAATTTGAGTGCAAATGGTCATAGTATCTGTTACTCACAACTATTTATAACAGCTTGTTTTTTAAATGCCCATGCACTCAAAGAGTACTCTAAAAATGTATAAACTCTTATGATCTTTGAGTTATGATTACTGTAAAGAAAACAGTCCTTCACCTTCCATATTGCAGAGAATTTCTGAAACTTTTCAGACATAATCTAATCCTTATCTACCACCTTGGGAAAATCACAAGCCTTTGACATTTTTCATCAATTTCAATCTTCAAAAGAACTCTCCTGTTTATAATGATAGAAAATGTGTCTGTTGCTTCTGTCACCATATTATATACCATCTCTATGAGGACTTTCTTCATAAGAAAATACCCGATAATTTAAAATTCCCTTTTCCCTTGAAGTTGTCTTTTCTCCTCCTGAGGCATCTTAATCATCTTAATTCTCTCTAAAGATGTCTTCATCTTCCTCCTTGGCACAGAGGCAGAAAGTAAGACAAAGCAGTGGAGGTGTCAGTCTTTGGGATTTGACATGATGAACTCTCTCTCTCTCTCTCTCTCTCTCTCTCTCTCTCTCTCTCTCTCTCTCTCTCTAAGATCTCAGTTCACAGTTTATTAAGATGACAATAAAACATCACCAAGAGTACAGCATTATAAAAGGACTTTTTTACATGAGCATTTTTTAACTCTCCTTTGCTGATGTTTCCTTCTTTATCCCAGAGAGAGTTCTCTCTCCCCATAGTCACTTATCCAGTGATCCTCTACATAGAAAACAAACCTCTTAGCTGTGTAACCTTTCCTCCCTCCTCAACACCAGTGGGAGACATGTCACACAGTGTAAGACAGCTCTTGTTTTTACTCTTATTCTATTATAATTCCCAAGCCAATTGTTCTTTTCTTATATTCTTCTTAGTATGTCAATTTCTGACTTTTTGGTGACCCGAGTAAAGAAAATCAAGTTCATTGGCAAATGAGATTAAATGAGGGGAGAGCCAAGCATGGTGGTAGACTCCTTAAGTTCTAGTACACTGGAGGCAGAGATAGGAGGATCACCTAGAGTTCAAGGCCACGCTGAGAGTACATAGTGAGTTTCAGGTTAGCCTGGGCTAGAGCAAGACCGTACATCAAAAAACAAAAATAAAAAAAAAAGAATATTCAATCAGAGGAAATAAGAACCACCTTTCATAAATGTCAGTTTTATGTCTCAGAAATTCTTCAAAGGTATAGTGTGGCTAATCCTTCATAGCAGTGCCATTATTTCAATATAGAAATGAAGAGAGAAGGAATCAGAAATAGATAATACATTATTTAAGGTGAACCAGGCAGTGTAGGAGAACATAAATACTAATAAGATTGTAACAAATTGATGAAATTTGCCATATGCAGAAGAAAGAAGGAAACAGGCTAGTTTGACTTACCTTTTTTTTTTTTTTTCCCTGATGATAGGACAATATGACACTTCAACCTATGGCATTAGGTTCCTAAAGCCAAACTAGCAGTCAATAAATATCATGAACCACAACCAACCTGCATTTGATTACTCAGTGGTTATATAGCTGAGGCCCAAAGCCTCTGAAAAGAAGCCTAAGCTTGTGACATTTACAAAGCTGTTTCTGAAGACAAAACAGGTATGAAAGGTCATGACAGACTAAGGCTTTGGGGGCAGGGGGAGTAAGCCATTCATCCACAGGAAGATTAAAGGATTCAAAGTTATAGAGAAAAAAGTTTGTAATTTTTTTCTGTCCATAAGAGAAAGTTATGTTTTCAATGCATACATGTGCAACAAATCTCAAGCCTAAAAATAAAATTTATAAAATATTTTTTCCTTTCAATTCATTTAATCAGATCTCATTTCCTTCACATAACCTATGAATTTCATAATAAGAACGCATGAAAAAGTTTTATATGTGTGTGGGTGAGAGACAGGGGTGAAAGAAAGAGCAACAGGTATATTGAGATACTGAAATGCTCTCTAATAATTTCATAGAGTGAATACTTTCAGCTTCTTTGATTTTGTCTCATTTTCCCCACTCTTACATTTGCTTTGAAAACCTGTGTGATCCAAGCAAACTGTCTGGCGATGATAACGCTGTCCTGGATCAAATTAATATGCATATTTCAATCCAGTGCCACCTCTATTCTACTTGTGTAAAAATAAAATAAATAAATAAAATCAGAACAGAAAACGACCACTGTTTTATTCTAACCACTGAGTCATGTTGATGATTATCTCTTACATCCAAATGGATTCTGACTGATCATTTTCTATGGAAGCTTCAGCAAGGTCTGTCTAAATTACTTTAGCAAGGTCTAAATTACTGTTAGGTATAAATTAAGCTTCCTAATTTTTATGTCTATACTAGTATTTTTAAACATGACATACTAGTAGAAAACCTAATATAGTGAAGTCTTCAAAGATTGACTTTGAATGAAATACACTGCTTTTTAAATTACAAAAAGTCTTGACACCAATAATCACAAGCTTTTAATTAATTTCTCAAGCATACCATAACTATCACACATTAATTAATTGGTGTTTTTACTATATTTGGGTATTATCAATCTTTCGCTTTCATTTGAAGCAACATTACATTGTATTATATTGTATTGTATCAATTTGAATCTGTCATAAAAACGTTTGCTGGTTGATCTTCTCAAATTGACATTTTTCAAAGCAATAATAAAAGAAACATTTTAATGGAGCCCACCTGCATTATATGTGCAAGCTTGAGCTAACGCAATAGATTAAAAAGTACTATAGATCTTCATAAAGCATATTGCCATAATAAGATAAACTTGAAAACAAGATTCTGGTTTTGGTTTCGAATAAAAAAACGAATAAAATGGCACCCATCAGTAACAACACACTTGGGCTAGGAAGACCGGGATGAGTACTAAGATATACAGGATCCCTTGCCACAAGGACTAATACAGACAGCCCACGGAGGAGGATATACAACTGATCAGGGAGGGGGAGGGGGGGAATTGGGGAAGTCGGGATAACAACGCATGGTTTGCCCACTAAATAATGTAACTCATTATGGACATTAAAAAAAAAAAAGAAAAAAAATATTCGTTTTCTGAAGGTAAAATCATTTCTTTTTTCTCATATTTAAAATCATTATCAACAAAACAGAGTAGATGGACTCTATGTCCCTAGTTTATTTTCATAATATAAACTATACCACAAGGTCTCCAAAATTTACCTCTTCCCAAAATATAGCAATTAGAGTGAACTCTTCGAGTCAAGGTTAGTAATCAAAGCACTTCAAAATGTGACAATAAGACATTTTTTTAGGTTTAGCAATTGAACCTTATAAGTCTTCTCCTATATTTCAGGTTGGCAAAATAAATTAAGTCAATAAATTTTAAGGTGACTCATATATATATATATATATATATATATATATATATATATATATATATATATATATATGTATATATATAGACATATTATTTTTAAAGCAGAGTCGTAAGTGAAAAACTACTATCATCTCTAAATTAATTCTATAAGCTAAATTTTAAAATTATTTTTAAAGTACACTATCATTCATTTTGTTAGGCAAGCTGACCTAGTACCCTGCTGACCCAGGCCTTTCTGGTGTTCATTCACAGTGATCCTTCCTCAGCCTCCCCTGTGCTGGGATGGCACAGGTGAACCACCACCCCCAGTCAACATTTTTATTTGGTCAACAGAATTTGAAAACTATTAACAGAGTTGAAAAGGGGAGTCATCGTTAAAGTAATGAAAGCTCGCTTCACTATTGGCCCCTTATGCAAGAGCTGTGGTAAAGATGATTAAAAAGAAGCCAAAGGAAACGGTCCTTGCATTCATTCCCATAATAGAATATGAAATTAAAGCATGAAGGGATTAATGTTTTAAAGCTTGACTTGCAGTGATAAAGCTTAGGTATTAGAATAGACAACGGAACTGTTACAGGACAGACAAGCAAAGAAAATGCACCCAGTACCTTAAAGAGGAGCAAGTCACCCCAGAATGGAATTACAAAATGATGAATCAATACAAATGAGAGACTGTACAAGGAAAGAGAGCTTGGTGTGCTTCTTAGGGGACTCAACACTGTGGCCGCTTAAAGATAATGAAAGAAGCCAGGAAAAGCCAAAGAAATGCTTTCATCCTGTGGCAAAGTCATTCGTGAACAGTTTAAATTACCCTAATCGCCTCCCCTCCAGCCGTCACTAGCTCTGACTCTTTAGTTATTTAAAAACAGGAGTTTGGGGAAATGAGTTCTGGGAATCTAAGCTGCAAAATAATTACACACACACACACCATTTTAGCATTTTAACAATGCAATCCCAAACATTTGTTCTCATTAGCATGCAAATCGACTCATTTAATAATCCCACAAGAGAATTCCACCACACTCAGCTTAAAAAGCGCAATGGTATTCAAAATATTATTAATAAATGCCAAGTATGGAAAAGCCAGTTTGCTTTGCCAACAGCTCAAACTAGATAAAAGGCAGACACTTACATTTCCATCCATTTTTTTTTTCTTTTCTAACCAAATTTAGTTTAATTGAAATTTAACAGTTGAACTAGTCTGGGATAGA
>PVHP010001772.1:73676-100406 GCA_004024765.1 Zapus hudsonius | reverse complement strand
CAGGGATATGGGTCTGTAGTTTTCTTTCTTTGTTGCATCCTTGCCTGGTTTGGGAATTAGGGCGATGGTAGCTTCATAGAAGGAGTTTGGGAGCCTACCCTCTTTTTCTATGTCCCTCACAAGCTTCAAAAAGAGAGGTTTCAGTTCTATGATGAAGGTTTGGTAGAATTCAGCTGAGAAACCATCTGGACCTGGGCTTCCTGCTGTTTGTGAGTTTGAGTGTGCCTGCTTGTTTTGGGAGTTGCTGGTGTTTGTGTGGAGCTGGTGATGGGTTTTTCTCTCTGTTTAGACCTGTGAAAGGGGTGGCAGCCTCTTTTGCCATTAATTGAATTTCCCCTGGATCGGTTACTTCAATAAATCCTTTCATCCAATAAACTGTGCCTGGTTTGATGGCTGACTACAGCATTATAATAAATTGCATTTTAAGAGTGATATCCTTTTGGTTCAGACAATGCAACATATTTGTTTAAAATACTCTAGCAGAATTGTCATTTGTACCTATATTAAACTCCAGCTCCACACAATTATTTAAAAAAATCATTAATGTCCCAAGATCAAAATGTACCATGTACTTGAGTGCAGTGATGAGGACTTAGCATATAGATATATAGATATATCACACTTTTTCTACCTTCACTTGCTGTGTACCCTAATGAAGAGGGATAGCTTGAATTAAGAGAATTTTATGGTTTATGTTAGAGGCATTCATTGCTTAGCACATGCTCAAAAAATGGAGTGTAATTCTCCCTTGGAAAGTCATTCAGAACAGAGCTCTTAGTGAATGTCCTATCTCAGTTGAACCTTGAAACATGAAGCTGTATTGAAATGTAAGGTCCAAATGACAGAGATATAAAAGGATATTCCCAATAAAGCATGTAGCTTGAACAAAAGCCCAGAAATGCAAATTTTCCAGTGAGTGCCTTACAATAGACAGTCTCATTGGATAGCTTTGGTGCCTGGAGGAAATAGGACACATAGACTTTCGTGGCCTTGAAGAGTGCAGCTTGGTGAAATTAGGAACACAGGATGCACTAAGTGGCAGAATGTTTCTCTGATGCACTAAGTGGCAGAATGTTTCTCTGGAGGAATCCTTCTCTGGACAAGGTAATTTGGGGTAAATTAAAACCTAGAGAGCAGATTTTTGAATTTAGCAAAGAGGGTGGAGAAATGGCTTAGTGGAAAAAGGCGCTTCCTAGACAAGGATGAGGGCCTGGCAGCTGCATTGTTTGATCCCTAGGACCCATGTAAACAGCTGGCATGGCCACATATGTCTTCATCCCAGCTCTATAGGAAACCATCACTGGAACTCATAAAAAGAAAACAAAAGAATCCTGGCAAATTCTTGGATAAATAAGGGACAGTGGCTCAAACAAGAGGTGGAAGAACAATGGAACTGGACACTGGACATTCTGCTCTGGTCACTACAGCTTGAGGGCACCAAGCCACAAAAGCACACACGCATGCATAACACTACACACAACACACACACACACACACACACACACACACACACACACACACACACACACCTGCCAAAACAACAAACAATTCAGGAATGATTTAGGAAGATGGCTAAGGAGGTAAAAGCATTTGCCACATACACATGACCTGAGTTCAGAACCACAGCACCAATATAAACCTAGATATGGTAGCATGTATTTACAATCCTAGCTTGTCTGTGGTGAATCAAAGTTCATGGGCCAGCTAGCCTGGTGTGCAGAGGCAAACAAGATGGAAGGTTAGGAGCAACACTTGGGGTGAACTCTGACCTGCACACACACACCGTGACATGCACATGATGTACACACACACACACACACACACACACATGCACACGCACACATACACATACAGTCACAAACTTGATTAAAGGATAATTTAAAAGGGCTATTTTTATCAGAAAAAAATACGGGAATCTCCGGGAATGAATGGATTCTTAGGACAATTAGAGCCAAATGTCATGGCTTTAACATATAATAGCTAGAAAGCCTATGTGTGCCTACACCAGATGATTAGCAAGTTCTAAAGAAAATAAATGTTCATAAATTTAAAACCTGAAGGGGTTCAGGATTCTGTTGGTGAATTTCAGCAGCTTCCCAGTGTTAAGAAGGAATACTGAAATGTAATTTCACAACAGTTTAGGAGGGGGATTATGAATCTTCTCATAACCTGAGTCACTTTTAAAAAAGTCTTATATCTTGCTTTCACCTCACACCTGCACTTACTGGATTTGGGAAAGCTCCAGCTATATTAACATTTTTGTATCCTCAAATTATGATGTATGGTAAAATTTAGAAATGGTAGCTCATGACCAAAATCTGAGATTACACTTTACTTTCTCAGGGTAGGGCTGTGCAACAAAACTTCTCTGTCATAAACAAATACCAAGAGAGGCATTTCCCTTTGAAAACTGCACTTGAATGTCATTGCCCAAGCCAGGTCTAGTATGCTGATGGAATATTACCAGAATATGATCTTTGACTCAACTTTCCCCATATATTGGCAAAGTATTTGTGGTGTCTTGTCCATCCCAGATCTTGGGATAAGACATGACTGATGACTCATTACTTTGTGCTGAAAATCAGAGCCAACAATGCTTACCCAGTACTATTCACATGGCACCTTTCCCAGAACACCTAAGCCACAAGAAAATATTGTGAGCTCTCACTTTGTCTGTGGATTAACTGGGGCAATGACCTTCACATTCTTTTATGAAAGAGCAAAGTGAGATGCAGAAAAATGAAGCTAGAATCCAGGTTTATTGATTTTCAAGGCCAAATAGCATCAGCGCTCTCTGCATTACCTAACAGACCAAGCCTCCAGTGAATGAATATTCACACAATTAATGCTGTATGCCAGAAATGCTGTTTGCAGGCAAAAAAGATTTTCCTTTACAACTAATATATTTGATGTAAAGGTATTTATTTCCAATGAAACTTGAGATTAAACCATGTTTGATATGTAGTCAACACTTAAAACATGTAGCAAGTATATCAATCCATGCATAAATCAGGAAGTACTTATTATACACATTATCTTTAATAGTCACTAGTCACCATTCAGCAAATAAACACTGGAAAGACATTTTTAAAACACTTATTTAATTTATTTGTGTGGAGAAAGAGAGAGAATAGGCATGCCAGGGCCTCTTTAAACAAACACCAAATGCATGTGCCACTTGTACATCTGGCTTTATGTGGTTACTGGGGAATTAAACCTGAGTCAGCAGACTTTGCAAGCAAGTGTCTTTCATCACTGAGCTATCTCCCAAGCCCCAGGTTATTTTTTTTTATTTAAGGGCTTTGCAATACATTTGAGTCAGTTTCTTTCTTTTTACTTACTTTTATTTTTGATATATCTTATTTTAACTTTTCATTGACAGCTTCCATAACTATATACAATAAACCATGATAATTCTTTCCCAGCAGTTTCTTGACATTAGAAGACTTCAAAATATTGAATATAGGATCTGATAATAAATGACGCTTCATTGCACAGGATGCATACAGAGATAAAGTACGTAATTTTAGAGGAAAATTTATGGGAAAAACAAATAGTTTCATCCTAGTATGAAAAGTATCATTTATCTTTTATTACGTCCTTAGCATGATAAAAAAGAATATTGTCATGGTTTGATCCAGGTGCATGTCCTGAATGCTGGATTTCCAGCTGATGGCAGTTTGGGTATTGGAACCTCGCTGGAGCTGTGTTGTTGGGGGCGGGCTTATGGGGTTTATAAGCCAGCTTCCCTTTGCCAGTGTTTGGCACACCTTCTTGCCATTGTTTGCAGTGCTGTGGTGGAGGTGATGTCCACCCCTCTGCTCATGCCATCATTTTCCCTGCCATGATGAAGTCTCCCCTCCAGTCCATAAGCCAAAATAAACCCATTCTTCCCAAATAGCTTTTGATTGGGTTCTTTTCTGCAGCATTGTGAAAGTTGACTACAACAAATATAATGTATTACTTCCTAGGAGAGGCAACAAGTGGTTAGGAAAGAGAACCTTAATATGAGAAACATTGAGATTTTTGTGTAGATGGAAACAGAATCTACAAGGGAAAGGACTCCTTGAGGAAAGGACCAGTCAAGTAGCAAGTGCACAACCCACTGAACTTTTCCTAAATCCTTCTCTTTTTGTAATCTGCAATGAATTGGGAACAAAGGACTGTCAGGAGGCCCAACATTTGGACATCACTACATGACATTGTCATCTCCAAATGTCTCAGTCCGAATTCATGGCTGTCCTGTGTGGGGCAAGTTGGAAATGGTCTGCTGCTAATGATGTCTCTCATTAGACTGTGGACAACTCTGAGTCCTGGCGACAGGAAGAAGAGGTTTCCATATCAATCCCTGTACATAAATCCAAGTGCTGTGCATATGAAGAGTTGGTTGACTGAAGAGCTGAGTTTCACTAGAGGTAAAAGGGAATCATCAGTTGAGTTACTTCTGGTGCTCCCCTTTCATTTTGTATTTTTTTATATTCTCTTCTGGAATATCAATTCTCAGGGTGATGGATTTTGTTCCATGAACTGAAATGAACATTCAGAGTCTTTCATTGTGATATGAAAGTTTTAATACTTTCACTTTTTATTTGGATATCATGATGTATATCTTAGTTTTCTTGAATTTTTCTCTTCCTCTCTAGAAAATAAATATCTTCACTCAATTACTTTCTTTAAACTTGCTTCTTCATTTTCCTTTTTAGATCTTCCTTTATCTAATTCATTTTACTATTTGTGTAGTTATCCTATATATTTTTTAACTCTAGAGTACATTTTACATTAGTTTCCCCCCATTTTTTGTGTTGATATCATTGGTGATACATTAGGGAACCTATAATCAATTTTAGGTGTGTTTCTATATCTTTTACAGTTAGATGTTGTTGCTGCTAACAGTAATTTGTTTTCACCTTTCTGATGATAATGGAAATTTAATCCTTAAAGGTAGGCTGTTCAATACAAAGACCAAAAGAAAATGAAAGAGATATCCAAACCAACAATTGTACAAACAACACAAAAGCATAAGTTACAAGAAAAAGCAAGGCAAAATGACATTTCCAAACGACCATATCTCTTAAGCTACTAAGTTAAACGATGCTGAAGAAAGATAAAATGTCATATGAAAATCTCAAATGTTTGCTAATAAACATGTAAAGAGGTTTAAATAAACAAATTAATTTAATACAGGACATTGAAAGGAAAGACTACAACAGAAAAAAAACAGGACAGTAGATAAGTCAAATAGGCAGTATAGATGAAAAGTAGATGAAGAAGAAAAAATAATATGAAGGAACAATTCAGCTAAGAAATCAAGGTTTTGGAAACAAAAACATTAGAAAAAATGCTCCATAAGTTAAATAGAAGACACTTACTATGGCATCAGTTGATTTGACTAAACAGAAGAAAAAAATATCAGGGATGGAAGACAATTAACAGAATACTGAATACAAACAGAAATAAAAAAAATAAATGAGCCTGCCTCAAAAATGAAATAGAAATGGCTAAACATTATTTGCGAAAACATAACCCAGAGCATATGCCCAAAGGACTCTGAGTCTTACCACAGAGATACTTATATGTCTAAGTTTATAGCTGCATGATTGGAAAATAGCTAAAAATGTAACTAGCTTAGGTATCCATCTGTAAATGAGAGGGCAAAGAAAACATCATATACGTATGTAATTTTATTTATCCAGAAAGAGAAGCACAAAAGTTCATTCATATTTTTAGGAAAATAGATGCAACTGGACATTATTATGCTAAATCAAATAAGCCAGGCCCAGAAAGCCAATACCAACTGTATTTTCTATGTGGTAACTTAGACACACACACACACACACACACACACACACACACACACACACACACAACACACACACACTCCACCCATTCCACAACCATTTCTTCATATATATCATGAAACTAATATCTCTTCCATGAGAGAGGATTTAGGAAGGAGGAACAAGAGAGAATAAAGGAATACATGTGCAGGAAAAGAGAAATGGGGTTTTTTGTTGGGGGTGGGGAAGAGTAAGTAGTGAAGGGAGCTGGGGGGGATGAGAGAGCGCAGAGCGGGAGGGGGCAGATTTGAACAAAATATGACACATGTGAAAGAAAATGTTGCTATGAAACTTGTTATTCTGTCTGTTTTTAGGTGTCAAATAAAACTGTAGCATCTTCCAGGATGCAGCATTGAGCAACCTGATGAGAATTTCAGTATTTAAGCTAGTTTTGCTGTTTTTTTTTTTTTTTTCCTCCTTGGTGCTGTTTATGTCCCTTTGGTTTCAACTAAGGAAAAATCATAACAGACTCAGTTCTTGATATTAATATATTGATATAAGATTGCTTCACACTTCATTTTCTCAGGGAATAGAAACATTCACTTTAGATAAACTTGGGCCAGCCTTTTTTTTATAGGAAGAGAAAAATGTAAGTGGTTCAACCTAAGATAGTAGCTAGAAGTTTACAAACATCTGAAAAATATACTTAAGGATGTCTCAGCTGGCCTATTAAAATAGAGAATCCATATACTTTCCCTTTTTCATTATTTAACTAACCTCAGTTCATTTTACTTGTATAGTAATATCTACGAGTTAAGATAAACATATGTTAGGATAGTCATACTATCTTATTACCTTTCTTCAACATTTAATAAATAGATAAAATGTGCCTTTAAAGATGTAAACTGAAAATCAAGAAGATAAACTAACTTCCCTAACAAAGAGAAGAGCTAGCATTTAGTCCAGCTCTTTCTTGTCTCTTACGTCATCCTCAACCCAGTTAAATATATATATATATATATATATATATATATATATATATATATATATATATATATATATATATATATATATATATATATATATATATATATATTACATTACATTACACATACAATTTAATGTTTTGCTTTTTAAAGCTTAATTTTAAATTCCTCACTTTCTCTCTTTCCACCTCATTTACTCTCCTTTTCTGAGCATGTATTTGAAATGACAGTTAATGAAGAGAAAAGTGATTATCAAGTCTATCACCCTAGAGCCTCCTTCTTCCTCTACCATTTGTTCAGGAATTCCTGATGGCTCTGACCAACATCTCTTCATCCAATGACCGTGTGTCACCACCTCTAACAAAGATGTGCTCGTACCTCGGTCTAAACCACTGTGATTTCACCCTCTGTTTATAGCATGAATCTCTAATTAGAAATCCCCGCCCTAGTACTATTTAATGGTAAAAATTTAAGATATCTTGCCACTCTTTTTATGGACTCCCTGGTTTCACGGTAGGAGCCTTGTGGCACTCTTGGGACCCTCAGGCTATATTCTCCTCTCCAGCCTGATGTGCTGTGCTCGCTCAGTTGCCTTCTTGCTCATTCCCTCCATGCTTCACGCTCTTTCATCCTCCTGGGCATGTGAGGTGTAGTCCAGCTTCAGGCCTCTGCACTGACTGTATCTATTGGGCATGCTCCTTCCCCAGATGTCTTTTGAATAGTTATCTCAAATCCTTCCATATTTACTTGCTGATGCTTTTTATTGGCTCTCCTCTGACTACTTTGTATCAAATTAGAATCATACTCCCTGTCTTCCCTATTATCTATTTCATTCAGTACTTATTGCTTCCTAATATATTATATAATTTATTTTCATTTCTTTATTATCTGTCTCCACATGGCATTTATCACAGAATATAATCTCCAAAGGGTAGAAATTCTCATGTCAGTCAGTTATAACTTTAACATTGAGGAAAAGCATTTGTTATAGTAAGGCAGTTAGGCTGACTGGGTCCCAGATAGTAAAAAAACAGGAATGTCTTTAGACCTATCCTTATGGTGCCCAGTTTGCTAGAGATCAAAGAATGATCTGACTTACTATCTCTTGCCTAACTTGTTTTTCCATGAACTATCTGAGCCTCTCAGAGGCAGGTCCCTTTTCCTAGACTTTAAATCTAATCCTGGGTTTATGGTTGGTCAAGCCAGACCAAAGAATGGCTGGCCTCTTAGCCAGTCTCTAGCCTAGAACCAAAGAACTGTCTCTCTGGACCAACTGAGCTTCAAGATAAAGCCCACCACAGTAAATACCCAGGGTCTAGATCTCTCTTGGCTGCCCATTCATCATTTCTGAACCTCCAGGTTCTAGTAAGTTTTCCCTCCTCTAAATTTGGCTGGGCTAACAGGGGTGAGAATCCCCTGACCCCTACTCCCACATGGGCTCTCTACCCCCTCCTGCCCTCCACATGGCAGGCACTCTGGTACTTTCTTCTCTTTCCTCTCTAAATTTCGTTTCACATTTCTTCCCAGCCCATGGCATGGGCTCTCAACACATGTGGATGTATCCATTTTCCTTCCCTTGGTTTTATGTTTCCCTCAATAAAGGTGGTAATTTAATAATGATCCTTTTCAGCCTTGTTTTATCGGATTCTTTGGTTAAAAGTAAGCATTAACTTGGGATCAAGGACTCTTTCCTGAACTCCAGAGTCACCCCAGCAGTAGTGGAGCTGTTGGGGTGAGGAGTTCATGGAGCTTGGGATATTGGACAGAGTTTGGAAACCAGGAAGAGTCAAAAGATCTTGGGTGACATACTTCGAAGACATTTTGAGTTCAGTGACTAGTGAAAAGCAGAGGTTGGCACAGGCACACAAACAATAGTGGTCTGGTGAGCTGCTTTCTTCACATGATCAGTTAAAAAGCAGATTTAACAGAAGCACTGAATTCTTCCTGGCTTTTTATTAAGTGAGCAAAAGTAGAAGTGAAATCCCCCCAAATCTTCTTATGTTTAGTGAGGATTGTAACTGACAGCACATCTTATTCCTAGAGATTCGACTCTGCTTTTTTAAAAAGAGAAGAAAAAGTGTTCTTCATAAGATCTAAGACGAATTTTGTCATTCTAATACTTGGGAGTGATGAGTGTGCAGCACAGGCACTCCCCGACTATCCAGTGCATTTCTAAAGGGGAGAAAAACATAGGCAAATAAAAGCTATTCGCCTTTTGCCACTGTGCAATGCATGACACAAGGCCATTTTATAGAATCATTTGGGGTCAAGAGGTCATGAACATGTTCCTGGAGGCAAATGGTCTTATGATTTCTGCTCCTCAGCACTAGCCAGTCATGAGCAAAAGCCATCGTTTAGGAAATCAACTAGGGAAAGGGAAGCTGCAGAGTTTTCACTTATTCATGAAAGTATGCCTTTCTTTAAAGTATTTAGTGAAAACAGTAAATTGATAGGCCTCTAGAATGACCATCTGAAGCTTCAGGTCATAAGCCAGATTCAAGGATATTTTATCCTTGTACAAAGATGTGTTTCACTCATCTTTGATAATGGTTTGAAAAGACCCACTTTAAAAATGCCTTCATTCACATAATTCTAAAGTAAAGTCACACTTTCAGGTATGACGCGAGGAAGTAATAACCCCATTTAGATGCCTGGGACCCACCAAGTTTTATTTTACCTTTACTAATATACGGGAATGCATTAGAAGAGTTCTATATATGAACTCACAAAAGATGTCTTCCCTTTTATGTAGCCTGTAACTTTCTGCAAATTTCAGACAATTCCAAGATAAAACATCTCCATAATTATATCCTAACCTTAAAGTATTCTTAAGACATCCACTTATATAGTTCCATATCTCTCAACTTGTTTATACTAACTGACTGCAACGTTCTTGTTTCTAAATCAATGCATTCCACATATATTTGTTCCTAAGGATGATCTCAACATTATCTAGACAGGAACTGTGCTCCCGACAATTTCTTTCCCAAGTTATAGCATTTCAGCATGCATCTCATCACCTCTAAATTCTCCTTGTAGACAATGCTCCAGGGTTGTGAAAGTTAAAGAACAAAAAACTAAGGCAATGCATTAACATTTATTTATTTATATTCACATGAGAGTGTATGTGTGTATGGGCACACAAGGGGCTCTTGCTGCTACCAGTGTTTACCGAGCCAATTTACGTGGGTGACTCTGGACTTGAATTTGGGTACGCAGGTTTTGCAAGCAAGAGCATTTAACTGCTGAACCATTTCCTCAGCCTCAGAAAATGCTTCTTCATACCTATCTTTTTATACTTACTATATTTCTAAAAAATGTGAAACATAATTTAAGAAAGAGTATCGTGGAGTGAATGATGTGAAATGTTTCAACTAGTAAATTTTGCCTCTTCTCTCCCTGGCTACTGTCAAAAAGTAACCGGCTGTGGAACAGTACATATAGAATCCTACTAACAAATTCTAAAAGCTTATCCCTCTCTCTCTCTCCCTCTCTCTTTCTTTCTCTCTTTCTATATATGCATATACATGTCCAATAATACTTCTTAATATTGATTTCTAAAAACGTCATGCCCTAGTGATGTTGATTTTCAAAAATTCCAGAATACTCTTGGGACCTTAAAAATTTTTGACAGTATAATAAATAATATATATATATATATATATTTATATTTATTTATTTATTTTGTAATTTCATCCAAAATCAGTGTATAGTAGATGGTAACTAAAATCTATTTTATTAATTATATGATAAAATGTAAGCACTAATTTAAGATGTCATCTTTAGTTATTACAGATGATACATATTCTGTACTTCCAAGGTACAGAATTCAGTATGTCTGATGATTGCTAGACTTTATACCTCTCCTTCATTCATTAAACATAGAAGCTAAATTTGTTGATGATATCTGAAAAAATGAGTTATTTATAATTTTTATTTTTGGTTCTTATTTAAATAATTGCCAAAGGCAAAGTGTTCCAAAAATATAAGCACATTTATTAAATAAAATCCATATGTATTTATCATATTCTGTACCTCATAAATAACTTTTATATTTAGTTACACAATGTATGAATTTGTTAAAATTTAATAAATGAGAAACAGTTCCATCACTTTTCTTTCATATTTATTATACAAACAGATGACTTAATTATATTAGATACAAAATTTGATCCAATAGGTTTTAGTCATCTTATAAGATAACCTCTTAGGAATTTAAGTAGATTCTTATATCTCTTAGTGCAATTGTCTGTCCAGGTTGTGCCCTGGTAGTTACATTATGACCTCAAGTCTGATATAACTAAGAAAAGGCATTGATGTCAGATTCTCTGATTACTTTTCATGTCCTAGTTTGGTATCTGTTGATTGATTTTTCTACTCATTATGTGTATAATTTATTGCTCTTTTTCAGGGCTCATAATTTTTTGTTGCAGGCAGGACAATGTGTATTTTTTCAACTGTTTGTTGGAAATATTTATAGTGTTATAAAAGTTCTTGAATTTTTCTCTGGAATGCAGCTATGTTACTTAGATATATTTTGATTTTTTCTTCTCTAACATTTTAGATGTTTTAAAGTAAGAACCTCAATAATATGTATTCTAGATCTAAACCTAATTATTACTGCCAATAAAGCATGAATTTCTGGCCAGAGGGAATAAGACCTGTTCTGGACCTGATTTTCTCTCTCTCTCTCTCTCTCTCTCTCTCTCTCTCTCTCTCTCTCTCTCTCTCTCTCTCTCTCTCTCTCTCCCTCCCTCCCTCTTTCTCTCTCCCTCTCTTTGTGTGTGAGTATGATGCTGGGGATCAAACCCATATTTTATGCTATGCTCCTTCCTTTAGGTGAGTTTCTATGACTAGATGCAGAAGAGTTGAGCCTGCTTTATGAATGAGTTAGCTTAATAATTTGGTAAGAGCTAACGATAAAGTACTTATGCCTGACAGTATATGTGACCCTTAAAGACAGAGTTTAAGAGCAATACTCTCTTAATCAATGTGTTTGGCCTTTTACTTGGTTTGAAACGATAATCAACCTGGGATAAAAATATATGTGGTATTATTGGCTTTGCCATACAGCTTGTCTCTTTAGTCAGGAGTTTGCAGGGAAGTATATTGGGAGCTTTGAGACAAGAGTTTTGTGAAAGCATGGCTTTTGGGAAAGACCTCAAAGTTTGCACATTTTCATTTCTTCAGCAATGCCTATGACATAGCATCCAAAATAGAGATGGTGATGAATAACCAGCTGCATTTGGAGATTTTTTTTCAGGCTTTCCTTGTGTGTACCAGTGAGTGTATTGTAGAAATCCTGTGAGATTCTTGCTGTAAGAGGAAAGTTTGCATGAGCCCTTTATTTAAAGCTCACTGAGCAATTCAGAGACCAGTGTTGAGTTATACCAGGCATCCCTGTGTGGCAAACTGATTTTCTTAAACCTACTCAAGGTATTTTAGAGCAGGGACTGGGATGTTTTGACTGGGTTTGCTTTCCTTGCTTTTGGTGGGCCCATTAGTACCACTACTAGAGGGTGTAGACAACTATTTTCCATGAATGTGAAGAGTTCCACGTGAGATCATGCCAGAGCAAGTGAGCCACATTGCAATGGAAGCCTGATAAGGGAAAAAGACCATATCCACATTGTCCAGAAGCATTGAACCTAAAAGAATATTGCAATTATTACATAAATGCAAAGGAGAGTATCCAGTTTAGGCATATCCTTTGAAGTGTCTGCTACTGTGCCTTTAAAAGTTAGAATACATGGGTCCATTTATCAAGGATTGAAGTTTACTTTCTTAGACTCTAGCTGATACAATTTGGGATTTGTTATTCATATCCCTGAAACTTTAGGGCAACTAAAACCAAAAGTCTCTGTTCCCAGAGAAATGATGCGTTTTCCAGCAGATATGGTAAGAAATTATGACTGAATAAACAGGTCTTTCACTCTGCAAGTGTCTACTGCTAGCAGATCTCTATAGGTTTTGGATGGTCTGTGGAGAAATAGCTGGTCAAATGAATGGCATGACAGATGATATAAGTAAAAAAAATTATGACAGGAGGGAAACAAGCAGGGAAAAGCAGAGTTTTTTTTCATCCTCTCCCCTTTCCCTAATGAGAATAATAGTGAAATAATGTTATTGATACTCACTTTTAAAAAGTAATCAATAAGACCTTCAAGTGTAGATCAGAGGCAGAACAGCAGCTTGGAATATGAAGGGCCTTTCGTTGGTCCTCAGTACCACGATAACAAATAAGAGACAAAATAAAAAATAAAAATCAATGTCAAATCAAATCAGCCATCGAAACAACAAAAATGCACGAAAGATATTTAGTTTGATTTTGTGGTAGTTTGAGTATATGTTCTCCATAGACTCAGGTGTTTTATTACATCATGCAAAATTAGGGTCTCCAACACCTCCCAGTAGGAGTGAGCAGCGAACCAAGAAAGGAGCACTTGTGTAATGGAGGAGCCTGGGCCTGGGGGAGACAATCAACAGCTTTTAATTCGGCCAATTTTCCACTTAGTGAGGGGGTCCCCTTGTCTGGAACTTGGGATTCAGGGCGATAGGCACCGGATCCCGTACTCTTAGGCTCCCGAGACAAAATGCACTATGGGACCAATTGACAGGGAGGCTCCTAAAAATCGAATCCTGGTAATACAAAATTGTGTATATTTGTTAACCTACACTGATCTCACTCTCCGATGGAGATTGTGTTTGTATCTTTCAGGATGCAGCGAGAGTACTGGGGCTCATCTAACCCTACCAACCGACCGTAGGCCAATAGCTGAGATTCTGGCAAGAGAGGGGCCACCACAGTCATACAATGGAGGATCCAAATGGAACTCCGCAGAGAAAGACGAGATGAACAAGGGGCCCACAGCCACAGCCATTAAATCAACACAGGATTAGCCAGTGGAACAGAAACCAATGATTTTCGACACAAAGACCCCTAAGCTCACACCCTTAAAGCAAACTTATAACTCATCCACCACGACTCAGGAAACTATGCGGAAGAGGGGGCGGAAAGATTGTGAGAGCCTTGGTGGGGAAACTATCCAGAGGTACGGACAGGAGAACCTGGCTGATTACTAGTCTATCCATGGTCCCCTGTCACAAGGACTGATCCAGACGACCCATGGAGGAGGTTATCCAGTTGAGGGGGGAGAGGAGGGCAGTGGGGAATTGGGGATAACAACTCATTGTTTGCCCACTATATGTTGTAACTCATTATGGACAATAAAAAAAATTAAAATAAAAAAAAAAGACTTATTGGTTTCTGTCTCACTGACTTATCCTGTGTTGATTGAATGGCTGTGGCTGTCGGTCCCTTTTTTTTTTTTAAATATATATTTATTGTCCATAATGAGTCCCTTTTTCACCCCGTCATTCTCTGTAGGGTTCCATATGGATCCTCCACGATATGACTGGTGGCTCATCTCTTGCCAGGATTTCAGCTTTCTGTCTGTGGTCGGTTGGTAGTGTTATATGGGCCACAGCTCTCTCGCTGCATCCTGAAAAATACAAACATAATCTCCATCAGAGAGTGAGATCAGTATAGGTTAACAAATATACACCATTCTGGATTACCTAGATTCTATTTTTAGAAGCCTCCTCGTCTCGCTCGCATACTGCATCATTTCTTGGGAGCCCAAGAGTACGGGATCAGGTGCATATCGCCCTGAATCCCCAGTTCCGATCTAGGGTTCACCCTCACTGAGTGGGATATTTGGCCAAATTTAAGACTTGTTGATTGTCTCCCCCAGGCCCAAGCTCCTCCATTGCACAAGTGCTCCTTTCTTGGTTTGCTGTTCTCTCCCAGGTGTGGTCAGCCTACTCATGGCCACAGACTGTGTTTCATGTCAGTGGTCTCTATACTCCAGATGTTGTTGGTCTGCTTCCCCTGGAAGTTTGTGTAGTGCCTTACACCACTGCACTAACTGCCATCTGGGGGCTGGTTACCATACCAGACCTTGAAGGCTCTCTCGATGATGATTGATGGCATTCTCTGGTTTCTTTAGCAACAGCGTTTTGCCTCAAGCCTGGTAAGGGCGTTCAAGAGCTTTGACAGAATTCTGTCTTGTTTTTGTAACCTCATGGGTCACTTTGGTCAACAGCTCAGTAAGGGAAGGAACCGGTGGCTGGGACCTGGGGTTGTCAGACTGCTCAATTTTTCACAGGCTTAGACATTCTCCCCTACTTCTCATGGCCCCTTTTGCCATTCGACGCCCACTACTTGCTCAATAGGTTACAGTATGCTCATGAGGATTTTATGTTTTTCAACCTAATTTGGTGTAGCCTTATGCTTAAGCCATTCCCCACCCCCTTCCCTTACACTTCATTCATAACCTCTCACTTCTTTCTACTAGTCTGCATAGAGAAAATGGTTATCCTGGTTAAGGATCACAAATGAGGGAGAGTATGCAGTGTTCAATTCTCTGTTCTTTTGAGTGTTCACTTAGTAAGGTCTGCTCGAATAAGACCATTTTTTCCAAAATTTCGATATGTCATTTTTCCTTTCAGCTGAGTAGAATTCCATTGTGTAAATAAACCACAGTTTCACTGTCCATAACTCCATGGATGGGCATTTGGGTTGATTCCTATTCTTGGCTATTATGATTTGAGCTGCTATAAATATAGTTGTACAAATGTTTCTGCATTGAGATGTGGCATCTTGTGGGTAGATGCCTAGTAGAGGGATAGCTGGGTCCATTGGTAGTTCTATGTCTATTCTGTCTAGGAGGCTCCACACTGCTTTTCATAATGATTGAATAAGTTTGCAATCCCACCAGCAGTGAATGAGGGTTCCTTTTTCCCTGCATCCTCACCAGCAAAGATTGTTGTTGGTTTTCTTTATGATTGCTATTCTGACAGGTGTAAGGTGGTATCTCATGGTAGTTTTGATTTGCATTTCCCTGATGCTTAAGAATGCTGAGCACTTTCTTAGATGAGTCAAGGCCATTTGTGTTTCCTCCTCTGTGAATTTTCTGTTTAGATCAGTGTCCCATTTTCTGAGGGGGCATTTTAGGTTTTTGTTATTAATTTTTTGAGTTCTCTGTAGGTTCTGGAAATTAGCCCTCTGTCTGAGTTTGTAGCTGGTGAAAATCATCTCCCAATTTGAAGGGGGTCTATTGGCCTGAGTATGGTTTGTTTGTCTGTACAGAAGCTTTTAAGCCTGATTAGGTCCCATTGGTTAAGTGTTTGTTGTATTTCCTAGGCTTCTGGAGATTTGCTCAGGAAATTTTTCCATAATCCTATTTCATGTAGAGTTCCTCCTATTTTTTCTTCCAGGGTGTTCAGGGTTACTAGATTTATATTAATGTCTCTGATCCATTTGGAGTTGATTTTTGTGCATGGTGAAAGAAGTGGGTCTAGTTTCATTTTTTTACACGTGTTTATCCTATTCCTCCAGCACCATTTGTTGAAGATGCTATCTTTGGCCCAGAGTACATTGTTGGCCCATTTGTCAAAGACCAAATAACTGAAGTTACTTCCAATTAAAGCTGTGTTTTCAATCCTGTTCCATTGATCCGTCTGTCTGTTTTTATACCAATACCATGCTGTTTTAGTTACCATGGCTTTATAGTATGTTTTGAAGTCAGTGATGATGATACCTCCTGAGTAGTTTTTTTTTTTTTTTTTTTTTTTTTTACTTAGAATAGTTTTAGATATCCGAGGTCTTTGGCCCTTCCAAATATATTTAGAGATTATTTTTTCTATGTCTGTGAAGAAAGAGGTTGGGATTTTTATCGGCATGGCATTGAATCTGTAAATCACTTTTGGCAGGATTGCCATTTTTTACTATATTGATTCTCCCTAACCATGAGCATGCAATATCTTTCCATCTTCTCATATCCTCCTCTATTTCCTTCTAGAGTGTTTCAATATTTTCCTTATATAAATCCTTTACAACCTTGGTTAGTGATATTCCAAGGTATTTGATTTTCTTTGAGGCTATAGAAAATGGGACAGTCTTTCTGATGTCTTTTTCTGTCTGCTTGTCTTCTGCATATAGAAAGTCAACTGATTTTTGTATGTTAATTTTGTATCCTGCAACATTGCTGAAGGCATTAATCATCTTCAAGAGGTTAATGATACTGTTCTTTGGGTCTGATATATAAATGATCACGTCATCTGCAAAGAGGGATAGTTTAATGGATAGCCTAGGAGTCAACCCAGTTCCACCCCCCCCTTTGTATGTTGTTGCTGAGGGGTTAATGTGTCTGGATAATTTCCTACAACATGGGTCTTATAATCTTTCCACCCCCTCTTCCTCTCAGTTCCCTAAATCATGGTGGGTGAGTCTTAAGGCTGCTTTATTGTTAAGGTCTTAGGGGCCTTAGTACTTCTGCTTTAGGTTGTTTTGAAAATTGTTGGTGTATGTCTTGCTGACTGATTGGCTATGGTTCTAGGTCTCTTGCTTATCCCACCATTCTCTGTGGGGTTCCATGTGGATCCTCAGCGGTAAGTCTGCGGTGGCTCATCTCTTGCCAGGATGTCAGTTATCAGCCTGTGGTTTGTTGGTAGGATTGGAGGAGCCATAGGTCTCTTGTTGCCTTCTGAAAAATACAAACGGAATCTCCATTGGAGAGTGAGATCAGTATAGGTTAATTGAGATACACATTTCTGAATTGGCTAGATTCTATTGTTAGTGGCCTCTTTGTAAGTCACTTATATAGGGCATTTCTCTTTGGAGGCCAAGATTTTGGTTCCCAGTGCATTTTGCCCTGAGTCCCCAGTTCTAGTTAAGGGCTCCCCATCACTTGGCCAAATTACAAGCTGTTGATTACCTCCCCCAGGCTTTGGCTCCTCCATTGCACAAGCATTCCTTTCTCGATTCGCTCAAATGTATACTTCTTTCTACAAACTCCACAGGCTAAAGTTAATGGCTTGAAATATGTAAATACACACATAACTAACTAAATAAATATATCTATATATGTGTATGCATCTATTAATGCTAATGAGATAATACTGATAATGAATTTTTGAGAAGCATATTTCCAGGAAATTGTGTTTGCCACAAATCTATCAGGATAATACAGAGTGTCCTTCATAGACAATGATGCTTCCTGTGACACTAGGTATCACAATCACAGATGTTGTCCACCAACCGACAAATTTTTCTTTTACATCATATGTGTCAAGATGTAAAATGTAAAACATTATTATAATATAATTTTAGTAAATAAATAAGAGTCTCTGTATTTTCAGATGGCATCTTTCTATATAGACTTGTCAAGGATAATCACTTCATCTCCTATGTGCAAACTGTACCAGTGTATAGCCATCAATGCTAGTTCTTTGTTATTTTGTCACTGTAAAAATATATATTAACAGATAATACCTATAGATCAATAAGTACAATATGTGGAAAAATTAAGGTTTTAGTTAGAAGGTATGGAATAAAACTCCAGAAACCTTCGTGGTAAGGGTTGAGGTGTAAGATTTGGTTTCTTTGGTCCATAATGACCACAGCATGTATATCTTCCAGAAGAAAGTAACGAAGGGCCTGTCCAGTGACTGAAAAGTCTTTCAATCATCACATATATGCCTAAAATGAACAATATGGAGATAATGTATATAAAATTCATAAGAAACATGGAATGTTTTAGTTGTGTGAACTATGCAAGTGTTCAGAAACATTTAATGCTAAATTTGAACTAATACATTTATTTTGTGCTTTTTGTAGTTCTCAAGTCAATTTCAATCAATTGTCTATCCAAAAATACAGCAATTAATCTCTTTTTCTTAGAATTGGTGTATTTTCTTTCACATTACTTAAAAAATTACTTTGTAGTGATGAGAAGCCATAGAAAGTTATGTCAACTTAATTTTATTTAGAGTATGGCTTATCAGAGTCTTGGCCTTGCTTTTCCTGGTCTACATAGCTCACATTATACAGCATTTTCCTTACTACTTTAAAATGAATAACTAGATTAATACGGGTCCAAAGCTAACTTAAAATCAGAAGTATAAAAACATTGTTTCCATTATATAACTTTTTTTTTTCAGAAACATCAAGATTCTATATTAATTGACATGATTCCATGTTCACATCTTAACACTGGGCATATGCCAGTCATGGAATTAAGTAAAAAAAAGTGCAAACAGATGCCATTTGTGTTTTCAAGTAGCCTTATGGGGCACAGACATGTAAATAATTAATTCTGGAGCATTACTAGAGTGTCTTTGTTAATTGTCAAAATAAATTACTGTAAAACCTTTGGGAGTCACCTACTTGGTTGTATACAGTAAATGCTTTTCACTTTAAAAATTTAAGTATTTACATATTTGGCTACTTCTTACAAATTTATACATTTACTAAAAATAACATTTTAAAACCAAGTGGCATATTTAGTGAATGTATACATTTATTATTTTTAAATGTAACTATTTGTTATATTTAGAAACATTACAGGTAGAGTGGATGTTTGCCAGTTCAGGAGTTTATTTTGTACTTTTTCTCAAAGAACAAGTCTCTGGGTATTCAGATTAATTACTGAATCACTGCATTTTGAAGTCTTTTTGGAGCTCTCTGATATACCCAATTGCTGAATTGTTATGGGTTCAGATGTATTTTTTCATGGGAACTGAGAGACCATACTGGAGCACACTGCACGGAGAGCCCTATTTCTGTGGCAATTGACAGATGTCACTCTTGCCCAGAGTGCCAACACATCGCCCTATTCTCCACTGGTCAATCATTTTATTTGCTTTAGTAAATAATGAGGAAAACACTACATTTAGGTCTGTCTACCAGATCCATGCCATCCAATGCCTCTCTTCTCAAATATACCAGGAATTTAAAAATATATATCCAATGAAAATGCATGTTATCTCTTTTGCATGTTAAATATCTGTAGATTTTGCCTTGTTTTTAATCTCTTCCTAGTTATAAATGCTAACTCAACATTTCTCTTCTATTTTTTAAAATTGTTTATTTTTTACTGCTGTATTTTGAGCATTTTACTTTCAAAAGAAATAATGTTCATAAGCCTTCATCATTGAATTATTTTTGCTATAATGTTACTTAAATATATAAAGTCATAAAAAAGATATAATTCCTTTTGTTAAGTAGTTATAATATAATTTTAAAAGCAAAACAAAGTTACAAATTAAACTCAAGTAAGGCTATAACACTGAAATATTCAGATCAACTGATTTAATGTGGTAGAGAAGAATATTATGCTTTAAATAAATTTCAAGTGCTAAAAAATATAAGAGAAAAGCTTGTAATGTTTTCATTTGTATTAACTACTTAGTGGCATAATAATTATGTAAATCAAAGTTTCCATCTGTGTACATGATGCAATATTTGTATCATTGCCACTTTGTTTTAAATCAAACAATCATTTTGTTAACTTCCCTCATGTACTTTTCATGAGAAAACACTTTATTTGGCTTCACATATTACAAGTAAAATGAACAAAACACTGTGCCTTCCTTGTATGGTCTTTATCATATGACTTTCACATTTATTACATTTTTGGATTTTTCATTTCTCATATTTCATGTATTTATTTGCAAGCAAGAATAGATAGACAGAAGAAAACTGGATGGATGTGTATGGCAGGCCTCCAGCCTTTGCAAATGAACTTCAGAAACATGAACCACTTTGCATATCTCGCTTTATGTGGGTACTAAGGATTGGAACCCCGGTTGTTGGGCTTTGCATACAAGCACCTTGACCACTGAGCCATCTCTCAAACCCTCTGTTTCTTGTTTCAAATGAGTGTTGATTGTCTTAATAGTTCTAAGAATGAAACATATCTCAAAGACACATGGTTAGAAGTACTGAGTTCCAAGAGTTAGTTTGCCTATTTCTTCTGCAGGGGAAAGAAATCACAAGCAAATCTAACCACCTATCACCTGAGGTATCAAATTAAATAACTATAGCCAATGAAAGTCTTTTGTTTCCTAAAGTAGTATCAGATGGAACAATTCCAATGTAACTACAAATCGTCTATGACTGTTGTCATGGCATCACAAGGCAGGATGGAGGTAAGGGGTAGCATGTGACATACGGCCTATGACACAATCTTTAGCTATATATAGTGCTACTGTGCCAAGGGTAATGCATGCTAGTCTTATAAAAGGGGTCAGCATAATATGACACAGAAGCAACCTTTCTTCCTTTGTATGGGCAAGTATAAAATTAAGTACTATGAGGAATACAATTTAATCTACTTATGGCCCTGAACCCTGCCAACTCAGCCATTAAATATCCTTATATCCCGAGTAGCTGAAGGGTTTTCTCCCAGGTAACCCAGTGCCCTGGAAAGAAAAAAGCCTTTGCTTTGAACTCAGATAATTAATTCTGTCTCTCAACTTAGAAATTAATAGTTTTCTACCCTTATCTTACAAACATAAATTTCTTACATCTAAACTTCATTATTCTAAAAGCTATAGAAACATGCCACATGCTATTATTGTTCAATTAGAGTTTTGACACTATACATATCCAAATGTGTTAAGTCACTACCAGATACCAGAATTTAAAATGGGATAGATAGATTTTTAGTTATTTCTTAGACTTGTATACTGTCTCAAATCTACTACATCTGAATACCACTTGTCTAAATGTACTTCATATACAAATTTTATGACAAATTTTTCATTTTCTCTGACATCTCACCATTCTTATTTCCTTTTTCCATTTGTCTAAATGTATTTCATATACAAATTTAATGACATATTTGTTCATTTTCTCTGACTTCTCACCATTCTTATTTCCTTTGTTAGTAAAAAGTAACATCATTAATTTTCAAAAGCACTACTCTTTGCTGAGGTAAAAATGCATTTTACTAAAAGCAGTAACAATGAATAGTTTCCAATTTGGACATATTACAATGAATACTATATATGCATTTATCATTACTTTATTATCCGAATCACCATTCTTATAAAATAGGACTAGAGTAAAAGAGTATGACATACTATAATTTCATCTACTGTTGGAAAATGATGAGAGTTTTTCACCTAAAGCTTGGATTTAGATGAGATTGAATTTAACAACTTCATCATCCTTGAAAAAAATCACTATTCCATTAATCACTTATTTTAACTCAACTCTTGAATATTACGTATAGTTTTACTGTTGCTGACATATTATTCAAATACTAATACTTCATTTAAACCAAATAGTTTTGGACTATCAGAAAATTTTCAAAAACTGTGGGTAAAAATGGTGCAGACACAGAAACTTCATTGAAAGGTATTTGAAGTTAAGTATTAAAAAGAGTGTTCCCATTTGATGGAAATGTATTTGTCATTGAATAATGAGGTGTATTGGCACTTGAACAGAAATGGATTTCATTTTCTATGACAGCCCTCTGGCTATGTGTTGCCAAAAGTTTCAGAATCATCATGATTTTGACTGACAAAACAATTTCTTTAGAATTATCTTGCAGGTTGACAGGAAATATAACCTTACAGCTGTTTAATAGAGAATCTGAAAAAAGGAGACCTGTCTGTCTCTGTTCATGAGTCCTCTAAGGAAAATTGTGCTAGTGCATAAAGAACCAATTGATTTAGTCAAGAAAGTGGAACATCTCTGACTAACTTTCCACTTAATCCTATTATAAATACATTTTTATGCGAATTGGAAACTTTCCATTGCTCCCATTCACTGGCCTAATTTAAGAAGAAAAATTCATAGTAATAATATAATTGTTACTAATTACAAAATATTTTAATATTTTCAGAAAGCAACAAGAAGAAATATAGAAACTCATTCAATAGATTTTTTGCAAGTCTTTGTTCAGTAGATTACATTCAATAGATTACATTGTTGTTTTTGAAAAGGTGCTTGTTTCTTTAAATTCATTTTAAATATGCCATGCTTTTTTCACTTACATTATTTTCCATTGTTTTAATGAATAATCCTGTATTTGTGTTTACAGATAATTGCATGAAATATGAACCTATTAAAATACAATTTATATAAAATCAAACTTTAAAGTATGCTTCTATAAGAATTATGTGATTTCAATAGTTCTTATTGGAATTTACTGCAATGTGTGGAAAACAACTCATCCTATGCATTCTCACAGAGGATAAATGCCCAGGTTCTCTGTATTCTGATGGCAACATCATTTTTACTTGTGGAATGGTGTATAAGCACTGTGTTAACAATTTGGGGAGAAAACAGTGATGGTTTAAATGAAGTTAAACCATGAGAAAATCCGTATAATCATACAACATTCAATAGTACAATGTAAAGATCACATCAGTAGCTTTAATGCTATTTAAAATCCTTTTGAATTTTTTCCATTCCATATGTCTATTGCATTTTATCCATTCATTATTGTTTTTGGATGTGTATTTCTGTACATTTTGATGGGAATAATAACACATTATAATACTTTTATGTTTCTCTAAATAAACTTAAGAGAGAGAAAGAGAATCACTTACATGAATATGAAGAAAGAAAAATTCCATGATCTTTAATTGGCAGAAGAATTGTCATGTAGTTCAGCATGAGGAGAAAGTCTAATTCTAGGACATCTGCCAGGCATGGGGGAGGGACAACAGTATGATTGCAAGCATACTTGAGAATTACCAACTTTTCAAATGAAGACTGTCCAAGGCAAGCAAAGGCCTTTCCTCTGATAAGAGTAAACAAATATTGAGCTTTTCCATCCTTTGTGATTGATTGAAGTTCACCCACCTTCGACAAGGCAATTTGCTTTACTCACTTGACCAATTCCAATGTCAAAGTCATTCATCAGGACCTGTTATACAGACTGAGGATAAGGTTTAACCAAATTTCTGGGCACTCTGTTGTCCATTCAAGTTGACAAATACCTGTAACCCTCACAGTTCCAGCACTTGTCAGAATGGCAATAAGTATGTTTCTCCTAACTCCTTATTTCATACCTGATGATGAGTTCCTAATTGTGTTTTGAAAAATGTATTATGTCCATAAATAAATATTAACATATTAAAAATGAAGCAACATATTTCAATTACAATTATTCTTTTCCATTATAATTTATATCATAATTAATATGATGTACTTTAAGCAATACTGAACATTCATATAGAGTTAATAAATATAGGATTACCTGAAGACCAAGTGAAGGAAGAAAAAAAAACTGCTGGAAAAATAGACACTCAAAGTGGTTAAGGTATTTGCCAGTAAAAACTATTGATCTGAGTTTTATTCCACAGTACCCACTGAAAGCCAGATGTACAAAAGGATACACATCTGTCTCTTCTTCCTCTCTCTCTCTCTCTCTGTTTTGCTTGCAATTAAAAAATAAAAATGTATTCAAAAATACATATTCTGGACTGGAGAGTTGTCTCAGTGGTTAAAAGCACTTGCTTGCAGAGCCTGATGGTCTGGTTTCATCAGTTCTCACATAAAGCCAGATGAACAAAGTGGCACAAGCATCAGGGCTTCCTTGAAGTGGCAGGAAGCCCTTGATGCACCCATACTTTTATTTGTCTCCTGTATGTTTATCTGTCTTTCTCTCTGTCTCTCTCTCAAAATAAATCAATAAAATGCCTATTCAAAATATAATTAGGATTAGTGTCTATGTTCACAAAATGTGTGAAATTTCTGAGAGGAATAATTTGAGGGGAAAAGTTGTTAATTTTAATTCGTGGATTCAGATGATCACAGGTTATTATAGAGTAACATTCAGCTTGGAGATTTGGAGCTCAGAGGAAATGTCCAGGGTGGCCTGTTTCCTCCAGCAATACTCAATGCTCTCAGGATCTCTGCAAATCTCAACACTAGTTAGTTGGAGAACCAACCCTTCAATACATGAGGGTTTGTGGTGCTGGTGCTTGGTTTTTAAATCTGCTTGGATTGATGAAGTGGATGGCAAACTCTTTAACCATTATGGAACTTCCTCCAGATCTATAATTTCTTTTTTTTTCATGTTTTAATTTTTATTTATATATACATATATATGCACATGTATATATATATATATATATATACATAACAAGATGCTCAGTATCATGAGTTATTAGGGAAAACACCTTAAAACCAGGATGTCACACCCCTTTATGCATTAGATATTCTCCCCCACACCACAAAAAAAAACAGCAAACAGTAGATCATCAGATCCTGGACTGCTCTTTACACATCTCTGGCTGGAATTCCAGATATTCCCTAGATACACCTTAGGGCTGGAGCCTAGGAGGCCAGGCTAAGGTGACACCTCCTCCAGCCAGAAGGCTGGAAACATATCGCAAGCTCTAATAAACTCTTTAATCTATTGAGGGACACCCATATAAACTACCACATCACATTATATCATGTATTAACTGGACTATATTATTAGTAATTTTATGATGACCAATCACATTATTTAAAATATGGCATTAAATTAACTATAAATGGACCAAATGTATAACAAATGAAGCATGTACTGGCAGCTACTCCCTGAAAGTAGATATATTGGAATTATTTTTCAGCTGTTTATGAAAACTGTTAAACTCAAAGTCATATAATACAGCTGAAATAATTCCTTTGATCTATACAGAAATTTCTTCTACCCTTTGGCAAATAGTGAGGCTAGAATGAGTAGAGTTCTTCAAAAGCATTTTCTAATTATCAACTATGAGAGCAAAGATGTTTTCAGCCATTGTTATTGCGTACACATTGATTTGAAAAAAACAAGGCTGATTATAACCATGCAAAGTAGATCAATTCTCTCATTTTTCAATAACAATATTTTCAAATGTCTTAAGAAAGCTAATCAAACACAAGAAGGGACTTCAAGCCAACTATAAAATGAAATGACTTTGAAGTTATATAAAGTAATGAAATGAAATTTGTCCTTACTCATGTGAATTTGTAGAAAATGTGAGTAATAAACATACTAACATATTGCTTTTAGAACAGAAATAATGTTATATTAACAGCCTTTCATCAGCACATTTTCATTATTGCAATAAAATTTCATGATTGTAAATGATTTACTATCCAGTTTCTTTCTATAGATATTGAATTATAAACAGGCATACTTCAGTATAATCAGTTTTAGCCAAATTTACAGAAAATAATGACACAAATTTTGTACTTCCTTAAAAAGTTTTGTACTATCAAAGGCAGTTTAATGGAATAAAATACATTTTATATCCAATCATTACATTTCTACAAATAAATGTTATTCAAATTTGAAACTGAATAAGTAATTACATTTGAATACATTCTTTAGTAGTTAAATAAGCAATATATAAAAGAAAAAAGTTCCTTTAAAAATCAAAACTTTACAAGTATAGAATATAAACCTTAGACATTTTAGAAATTTTAGCTAATATTTTCCTAGTAGATATATATATATTGAAAAAATGATGCTAACACCTACATTTCATTTGGAAATTTTAAATAGAATATAGTCAGAACTAAAATCAATAAAATAGTTTCAATTTACTTTGTATGTTATTTGTCAATAGTTCATTGACTTCAATAACATCATATTTTGTAAATAAGTTTATCACTCATTTAACAGAGTTTTAACTAATATGTTAACACATTATAAGTTTATCTGACATAGTTTTAAAGTAGTAATAATTTATTTGAAACATGAGTTAGTACAAATGCTAAGGCTATATAATCTGAATCTAATACACTGTTTTTCTTATTTTTAATGAGTTGTATAATTTATTTTTTTTAATTTTATGTATCATATTGCCTCTAAAAATACTGAGATTTCATGACAATTTAAAATCTTACAAAAAGCATCTATTAACTCGAACACTGGAAATGGTGAAGTTGGGAAATTCCAAGTCTCAGGCAAGCCTGGGCTACAAAGCAAGATCATGTTGAGAAAAATAAATAAAAATCTTTTTTGAGGATGGGGGTGGGAATTTACTATGTAGTCAGACCTTTAATTCACTATGTGGCTTTGAATTCACAGGAATCCTCCTAGTTTATATATTGATATATATATATATATATATATATATATATATATATATATATATATATATATATATATATATATATATATATATAT